>CAUYRT010090364.1:0-44360 GCA_963574885.1 Lepilemur ruficaudatus | reverse complement strand
CTGTTGCCCGGGCTGTGGAGAGCCGTGGCATCAGCCTAGCTCACAGCAACCTCAAACTCCTGGGCTCAAGCAATCCTTCTGCCTCAGCCTCCCGAGTAGCTGGGACTACAGGCATGCGCCACCATGCCCGGCTAATTTTTTACATATATTGTCCAATTAATTTCTTTCTATTTATAGTAGAGACGGGGTCTCGCTCTTGCTCAGGCTGGTCTTGAACTCCTGACCTTGAGCGATCCACCCGCCTTGGCCTCCCAGAGTGCCAGGATTACAGGCGTGAGCCACCGCGCCCGGCCTGGGTCAGATCTTAAAATACTGGTCAGGTCTTAAAATAGTTTAGAGTCAATTACCAGTGTTTCTGGTATTAGGACCACCTTTTGTGTTACCAATGACCTTACTTAGATGCTTCTCCTAACTCATTGGATTGTCCTGCCAGCTTTGATGGTACGGAGATGTGGGGTGATGCTGTATGAACCTCGTTTGCATTACAGCTCCCCAGGCCTGTGTCGAGGTCAAGTGGTCCACGTGACAGAACTCATCCCAGAGGCCGCCTGGTCCATGTCATACACTCTCTTCTGTTGCTGCTTTTTTTTTTTTTTTTTTGAGACAGTCTCACTTTGTCACCCTGGGTAAAGTGCAATGGTGTCATTGTAGCTCACAACAAACTCAAACTGCTGGGCTCAAGAGGTCCTCTTTTCTCAGCCTCCTAAGTAGCTGAGACTACGGTGTATACCATGATGCCTGGCTAATTTTTCTATTTTTAGTAGAGATGGCGTCTTGTTCTTGCTCAGGCTGGTCTCGACCTCCTGATCTCAAGTGATCTTCCCACCTCGGCCTCCCAGGAGTGAGCCACCATGCCCGGCCTGTTGCTGCTCTCAGAACTATATATACAGCAGTTGGGCACGGAAAAGATTTTTACCACCACTGTTTACAAATGAAGCCTGTAGCACTAACTAATCAGGCTTCTCCAAGGTCAAGCAACAGGGGGTTTACGGAGATGGGAAGCACCTGTTTTCTACTGTGACCTTGGGAGCCCTCAGGGTTAGCAGAAGCCACAGCCTGGGCTGCAGACCCTCATGTGGCCCACCTCTCCTTCTCCTGTCATTACTTTAGTCCTGAGTGTTCTTCAGCTGAAAAAGCAACACGAATCAAACGACAGCAAAAACTGTGAAAAGCACCATTAGGAAGAACACAGGGCTGGAACTGGGAGAATTGAGCTCTCTTCCAAGTGGACATCCTTTGGAGGTGTGAGCTTGGTCATTTCGTGATTCCCTAGGCCTGTTTCCTCATCTGTAAAATACGGAGCAGAGGCTCACTGCAAATGTTGTCGGCTAGGATTTCTAAATCAGTGTTAGAGTTTTCTTGACAATGTAAGCTTGTTTAGCATAAGGCCAACTTGGAGAAACTCTTTGATTGTGTGTTTTTATATTGGTGGTTCTTAGATTTTTCAGCTTGAGTTTATTCACTTGGAAAACACTTCTCACAGTTACCATCATAGTGAGCTTAAAGGCTGCACTCATCATTTACAGGCCTGTTTCCACTTGCTACATTAAATCAGTTGCTAAACCCTGATTCTAGGAAAGCATTAGCTAATAGGTTCCTTCTCTTAATTTTGCCTAGGTGTAGAGACCCCTCCAAGGGAATGAAAATGCATCGTTTATTGGGATTGGGATTTTAGTGCTGGAATTGTTTACTTCATTAATTGGGAGGAAAGAGATGCAAACAGAGATGTAGTTTACTGCAAAATAATTTTCTGCTCCCATATGAGTTGAAATAGTAGTTAAAAAAAAAGCTCTCCTACTTAAAAATACTTCTTCGGTATAAATATTTATGTGTGTATATTTTTTTAAACCCCAATCATTTTCCCATTACATGAAGTAGTTTTTGTTCCTGGTATGCAATCCTGTTAAACAATCTATCGTTCTCAGACTTAACCCCCTAATTATTTCCTTGGGGATTAGTTTTCAATCTTCATTTAGTCCATTGTTCTATTTTTTAGGGACAATATGATTTTACTGCATCCTAAGATACACATTTAAAAGAAAAACAAATATGTATGGTAAGCAGGGGGCTGAGTTACAATGATAAAAGTTTGTTTGAGATGCATCTTATGGTACCGACTCTTCTCTCCTTCATGGTTAGAGAATAATTTTTCTTTTTCCCAAGAAAGTGATGCTCCTAACAAAGCCGTATATAACCTGCCCTAGTGCTGGGTAATTAGAAAAGAGACAAGGGCCTACTTACTTTGTGGCCATGTGCTTGCAGGGGCTTGGGAACCCCAGATAAGGAGTGGATTCTGTCATTCACAGCTCCCACGGCAGCTTCTTGTACAGACTCAGCCTCTGAAGGGGGAGAACAGAGGTTGGTTCTTCCTTCGGCTTGTCCATAGTTTTCTAGACTAAGTGCGTGTGGGGGCCAGGGCAGGTCCCTACCCTTGCTCTCCACAGCAGGAGACCTCAAACTCTAGGGTGTTTCAGAATGGCCTTCATTGCCCACAGAGCTCATTATAGCATGGAGTTTTAGTTCCCATTGCCAGAGTTTCTGATTCCGTAGATCTCTTCTGGGGACGAGAAAGCTGTATTTTAACCTGCATGTCATCAAGATATATTAATAGATGTGCATGCACGTGTGTGTGTGTGTGTGTGTGTGTGTGTGTTAGTTAAGTTTAATAGACAGATAAGCAGGCAGTTAATATTCAAAATGCCCTAATTAGGAATGTCTGTTCCAGGAATAGTCTGGGAGTCCATAAAAATCTCCTATCTAAAGCCTACACATGTGTGTGTTGGGGGTGGGAGGAGGTTTCTACATGCAGCTTCAACTATATCTGATCAACGTCAGAGGACTTACTAATTAGCATAATGCACATTAGAAATAATTTTCATTGATGAAATGAGTGGGGTTCAAAATATACAGGTAGTTGAGAAATATTATGTAAGAATCCCATCTGTGCATGAATGGAATCGTCCTATCTTAGGTTAAGGCAAATCCTAACACCTGTTAATTCAGATGCAGGTCTTTGAGACAAGCTGCCCATTGGATTGAGGCAAAGGTTAGTCTGGGGTGCTGGTTAGTCTGTGCTAAGAGTTGGCATGCACAGCATTATCATCCAGACTAAAGAATTTACTAAAGGATCTACTTTTGGTTGTCATTGTGTCCGTAATTTGCTATAGAATAAACATGTCACTTATAAATGAGGAGAGTTGTGATGTCAACTGTGCAAGGAGAGTCAAGATGGAAGGAAAACCCCAAGACTGAACAAGTGAGGGAGGGGCTGGTGAGGGGGCTGATGGTTGAGTGCATGTGATGGAGCTGAGGTCTGCTGAAGAGGAAGAGGTAGGAGATAGAGACTTTATCTAAAAAAGAGGTCAGAATAGAGAGAAATAGGAATCAGAAAGCATTTTGAGTTAATTGAAAAGAACTCAAAAACCTTTCTCTTAATTCTTTCTTGCACACACAAAAGATCAACTTGAAGCAATCACCCTTAGAATAAGCATTTCTGCTTAGGGTATTTTAAATGCTAACTGCCTGCTCATGTGTATATTAAACCTAATGGAAACACTTATATCTTACTAGAACTCAGTTTAAAATGCATCAGTTTCTTGGCAATCATTTTTTGGATATGTCCCCAAAAGCACAGACAACAAAAGGAAAAGGAAAACACAGACAAATGGGATTGCATCAAACTAAAAAGCTTCTGTCTGACAAAGGAAACATCAACAGAGTAAGAAGAAAAAGCTACGGAATGGGAGAAAATACTTGCAAATCATATATCTGATAAGGGGTTAATATCTAAAATATATGAGGAACTCAACTCAATGGCAAGAAAACAAATAATCTGATTGAAAAATAAGCAAAGGACCTGAATAGACATTTCTCAAAAGAAGATATAAAAATGGCCTAGCAGTATGTGAAAAAATGCTTAACATCATAAGTCAGAAAAATGCAAATGAAAACTACAATGAGAAGTCACCTCGCATCAGTTAGAATGGTTGTCATCGAAAAGACATAACAGGTGTTGGTAAGGACATAGAGAAAAGGGAACTCGTGCACACTGTTGGTAGGAATGTAGTGTAGTATACCATTATGGAAAACCATATGATGGTTCCTCCAGAAATAAAAAATAGAATTACCATGGGACCCAGCAATCCCATTATTTGGTTTATATCCAAAGGAAATGAAATCTTTATTTTGAAGAGATATCTGAACTCCCACATGCATTGCAGCATTATTTACAATAGCCAAGATATGTAATCAACCTAAGTGTCCATCGGTGGATGAATAGATAAGGCATTGTGCTATATATACACATAAAGGAATATTATTCAGCCTTAAAAAAGGAGATCTGCAGCACAATGTGGTTGAACCTGGTGGAAATTAAGCTAAGTGAAATAAGAGTGACACAGAAAGAAAAATACTACATGATCTCACTTATATGTGGGTTCAAAAAATGTCAAACTCAGAGAAGAAGAGAGTAGAATGATGGTTGCCAGGGGATGGGGGTGGGGAAAATGGGTGGACATTGGCCAAAGGTACAAAGTTTCAGTTATACAGATATAAATTTTTTTTAAAGGCATAAGTTCCTGATGCCCCTGCTGAATGCCTCATATGAGGGTCTAGAGCAGTGGTTTTCAGTGGGCGAGGAAGGCCCGTGGACTTGTATCAGGGTATCTGTGTGTGTGTGTGTGTGTGTGTGTGTGTGTGTGTGTGTGTGGTGTGTGTAAATTAACCCATATTACATGGTTGGAGGATTCTCCTAAGCTTTTTCACCCTGTTTTGCTCTCTGTAAACAATGTTGCTGCCACAGGAAATTCTCTAAATTCTGTGGCTTTAAATCCTACCTCTTTTATAGGCAGGTATACCTAGTCCTGATCTCTCCCAGAGTAATGGAATACAACCTCCCAGTAGACCTAGCAAGGCCCCAGACTGAGTGCTGTTCTCCAGCAAACTTGCTCCATCTCATTGTCCCTCACCTTGGTCAGTGGTACTATCATTTCCGCAAGTTTTTAAGATTAAAATAATTAACTCTTCTCTTTCTCTTAACAATCCTCCTCAATCCATCAACAAGTTTTATCAACTAAATTTTATTCTGAACTCAACTATTGCTCATTACTTTCTCCTCGAGCACTGAAATCCAAGTCAAAACACGGTCCTGTCTTGCCGTGCTGGATTACTACAACAGCCCCAATCCTTGCTCTCCTCTCCCCGGTCGTCGATTCTAAAGACAGCAGCTAGAATTGGAATCATACATACGACTGCTTTAGTCTCCTGCTTAAAGCCCCCCAACAGCCTTTCCTCACACTTCAAATAATGTCCAAAGTCTTCATCATGGCCTATGAGTTCCTGCATGATGTTAACATCTTACAAAACCATGGCTTTGACCAAGAAATTAACACAGGTGCAATACTGTTAACTAAACTACAGACTTCATGTAAATATTACCAGTTTTCCCGCAAATGTCCTTTTTATGTTCTGGATCCAATCCAGGATCCCACATGGCATTTAGTCATCATGTCTCCTTAGCTTCCTCCAGTCTGTGTTAGTTTCTCATTTTATTTTTAATCATGACCTTGACATGGGTATTTTGTAGACTGTACCATGCTTTCTTTGTTTGTTTGCCACGAAGATCAATGCGATGGACTCTATAGACTCTATAGATCTCAAAATCTCCATTTCAGAAAGCCCACTGACAATCTTGCAAGAGCTTACCTGCTGTGGGTTCCTATGTGAACAAGTTTCTGTCTCACAATCAGGAGATTATGGAGACGAAAGAGATCAGAACAGTAAGGACTAAGAGCTAAGATGCCTTTTTCCAGAAGCCCCCAGCAGATTTCCCATCAAGTCTTATTGGTCATAATTCTACACCATGGCCACAGAAACGGAACTGCTATGATTAGCTTAGTGTAATGAAAATCCACTCTGGTGGAGGTCAGATTAGGACTTCTTCTCTGTGTCATGGCTGCCAGAAAGAAGAGGAATCAGCAAAGAGGTGAGTAGAGAAGGGTCAGGGATGGAGATGGGATAGGGAATGGGTTTGGTAGACAATGAACAGCGGATGTTACAGAGTCTATCTATGTGTTCCGTATATAGGTAATGTTCAAACAGAGCATGGCTTGCTAGGGGTAGAGCACATCAGAAGTGTGACACTTATCAAAAGATGTCTGGTATAGATTTAAAAAACATTGTGATAGAGCCAGTGCAGTGGCTCATGACTGTAATCCCAACTACTCTGGAGGCTGAGGCTGGAGGATCCCTTGAGCCCAAGAGTTTGAGTTCAGTCTGGGAAACATAGCAAGATCTTGTCTCTATTTTTTTAAATTGTTACATATTCATACAATGAAACACTGCTCATCAATAAAAATGAATGTACTGCTGATAAACATGCAATATCATGGATGAGTCTAAAAGACATGTCAGGTAAAAGAAGCCTGACACAAAAGACCACGGGCTATATGGTCCTATTTACATGACATTCTAGAAAAGGCAAAACCACTGGGACAGAAAACGGATCAGTAGTTGCAGGGCCTGGGAGTAGAGGGAGGTGATTGGATCCAAAGGGAAATGAGGGAACATTTTTGGGGCAATGAAAATGGTCTACAAATTAAAGAGAAAATTACTCTTGGGTCTTGGGTGATGGTGTGAGAAGGGACAAAGGAAATTTTCGTTTTCTACACAGGGTATAGTTCTATTGTCTTGCAAAACAGGGTAATCTGCCCAGGCTTTTGCTTGGACAAATGGTACGAATTTGTATTTTTTTAATTAAAAATTTTTTGTTTGTTTCAAGTGTACAAGATGATATTTTGATATATATACACATAGTAAAATGATCAATACAGTCAAAATTGGTATATCCATCACTTACCATAGTTACCTTTTTTTCTGTGTGTGGTTAGAGCACCTAAAATCTACTTTCTTAACAAATTTCCTGTGTACAATACGATATTGTTAACTATAGTCCTCATGTTGCACATTGGATTTGTAGATTTATTCATCCTACATAACTGCAATTTTGTACCCTTTGACCTTTATCTCCCCATTTCCACCCTCCACTTCTCACCCTTGATAGCCACTGTTATTCTTTGTTTCTATGTATTTGACATTTTTTTTAGGTTCCACATATATGTGAGATCATGTAGTATTTTTCTTTCCATGTCTGGTTTATTTTACTTAGCATATAATGTTCTCCAGTCTCATCCATGTTGTCATAAATGACAGAATCTCCTTCCTTTTAAAGGCTGAATAATATTCATTGTATGTATGTGTGTATGTATGTATGCATATATATATAGACACACACACATATGGATATATAATCACATTTTCTTTATCCATTCATCCATTGATGGACACTTAAGTTGTTTCCATATCTTAACTATTGTGAATTAATGCTGCAATGAACAAGAGTGCAGATATTTCTTCAACATATGGATTTTACTTCCTTTGGGTATAAACCAGTAGAGGGATTGCTGGGTCATATTTTTATGGTTCTATTTTTAATTTTGGGGGACCTTTATACTGTTTTGCATAATGGCTGTACCAGTTTACATTCCCATCAACAGCGTCCAAGTGTTCCCTTTTTGCCACATCCTTGCTAAAGCTTTTTATTTTTTTGTCTTTTTGATGATAGCCATTCTAAAGGCATGAGGTGGTACCTCACCGTGGTTTTGATTTGCATTTCTGTGATGATTAGTGATGTTGAGCATTTTTTTCATATACTAGTTGACCATTTTTATGTCTTCTTTGGAAAAATGTCTATTTAGGTCCTTTGCTCATTTTCTATTCATATTATTTGTTTTCTTTCTGTTGAGTTGTTTGAGTTCATCACATATTATGGATATTAATCCCTTATCAGATATAAGGTTTGCAAATATTTTCTCCCATTTCATAGGCTGTGCTCTGTTGATTGTTTCCTTTGCTGGGCAGAAGCTTTTCAGTTTAATACAGTCCCAGTTGTTTATTTTTGCTTTTGTTGCCTGAGGTTTTGATGTGATATGCAAAAAAATTATTGCCTAGGCCAATGTCAAGGACCTTTTCCCCTTTATTTTCTTTGGAGTTTTACAGTTTCAGGTCTTATGTTTAGGTCTTTAATCTGTTTTGATTTGATTTTTGTCTATGGTGTAAGATAAGGATCCAATTTCATTCTTTTTTATGTGGCTATCCAGTTTTCCCAGTATTATTTTAAAAAGTTTACTTTCCCCTTGTGTTTTCTTGGTGCCCTTTTCAAAAATTAGTTGACTGTATATTATTAGGTTTATTTTGGGGCTTTCTATTCTGTTCCATTGGTCTATGTGTCTGTTTCTATGTGAGAAATACTGTTTTGATTACTATAGCTTACAAAATAAACACACAAAAATAAGTTGCATTTCTTTACACCAATGACAGTCTATCCAAAATATAAAACAATTCCATTTATGATAGCAGCAAGAAAAATAAAATACTTAGGAATAAATTTAGCCAAGGGAGTGAGAGATCTGTACTCTGAAAACCATAAAACATTAATAAAATATGTTGAAGAA
This sequence comes from Lepilemur ruficaudatus, assembly GCA_963574885.1. Taxonomy (NCBI): domain Eukaryota; kingdom Metazoa; phylum Chordata; class Mammalia; order Primates; family Lepilemuridae; genus Lepilemur; species Lepilemur ruficaudatus. The sequence continues at coordinate 35,850 of CAUYRT010090364.1, read as the reverse complement.
GACACAGATAAGTGGAAAGATATCTCATGTTCATGAATTGGAGGAATCAATATTGTTAAAATGTCCATATTACCCAAAGTCTCCAGTAGTATTTTTCTACAGAAGTAGAAAAAAATTCTAAAATTCATATGGAAACACAAAAGACCTGAAATAGCCAAAGTAATCTTGAGAAAGAAAAACTAAGTTGCAGGCATCACACTTCTCTTGATCTCAAATTATATCATAAATTTCATTCTATTATATGTTCTTTAGAATATCAATGAAAAGTTGACAAACACAGTACTTGGAAGAGGGATAAGAATACTCCGTGATCTGAGCTCTGGTTTTGAATTAATTAAATTCAAAAGGATTTGAATTAATTAAAATATGGTTTTCCTTAAGAAGAAAGCTTTCTCACGTTTTATAGGGTGTTATGCATTCAATTTTAGTGTCCTTAGTTTTGGGGGCTACCTGTGTTCTTGTATGACTAGGACTTTTGATAGGTTTTATAATTGACATATTTTGACTCAATAAGGGATTCTGCTTGTTGAAGTACATTCGCTATCTACCATGGTCCTAACCAAATATACCTGTCAATGATTATAATCAACTAGGGAAATCCCAGCATCTAGCAGGAGGGAGATAGAGGTGGGGGTGAGGTACAGATATTTTTGGTTAAGGGGACATGTCCACCCTTCTTGGTCATATCATACATGCAGCTTTCTGTTCTGTGACAATTCTGACTGTAAGATTCTGGAGGGCAGTGCATGAAATAGTGTCTAAGAAGTGCCTAGATGAAGAAGCTTGGTCCAAACAATTGGTGTGAACAGCATCCTGTGGTTATTTTGGGCGTGGCATAGGTTTTTAAAAATTTGTGATTGGTTATGTCAATTTTGTCCCATGTATATTTGTTGTATATATATATGTATCCCTGCATCTTGATTATGAAGTATTGGGACTTGGTAAATGTGCATTTCACTCTGACATAACATTACTTCTGAGTCTCAAAACATAACCATTCCAGCACCGTGATACAAACACATTCATTCCTGGACTCATGGTTTTTAAAACCATAGAACAAGTGCTAATTTTCTGGAAAGAGAAGAAAAAATCCACTTCATTCTGCAATAACAGCTTGCTTGCCATAGACCCCTCCTGAGAAGGAGGTTATGTGATTTGTGGTGACAGAAATGCTGGGCATTCTATGAAGAAAGCATCCCATAGGCTGTGGTTCACAAATTCTTGTTTAAAAGTAGGTTCCTGGGTTCCAGCACTAAACGTTTTGACTTAGCAGGTCTGAGATGGAGTTCAAGAATCTTTATTGCCAACTTTTACTACAAACCCCAGGTGATACAGATGTTGTGCCTTTGAGCCACCCTTCGAGAAGACTCTTTTCTAAAGTATCTAATCAGGACATTTATGTTCTTTCAGTATTTCACGAGGCAAAAGTGACCCAGAATCTTTTCTCCTTTTATTGCCAAAATGCAAGGAAAACAGTCCTTAGCTCTCATAAGAAGACTACACTTAAGAGTTGGGGAAAAGGGCTGGGCACGGTGGCTCACGCCTCTAATCCCAGCACTCTGGGAGGCTGAGGCGGGAGGAGCACTCAAGGTCAGGAGTTCGAAACCAGCCTGAGCAAGAGCGAGACCCCCATCTCTACCAAAAATAGAAAGAAATTAATTGGCCAACTAAAAATATATAGAAAAAATTAGCCGGGCATGGTGGCGCATGCCTGTTGTCCCAGCTACTCAGGAGGCTGAGGCAGGAGGATCGCTTGAGCCTAGGAGTTTGAGGTTGCTGTGAGCTAGGCTGACACCACGGCACTCTAGCCTGGGCAACAGAATGAGACTCTGTCTCAAAAAAAAAAAAAAAAGAGTTGGGGAAAAGAAAATGTGGGGGTTTGAGGAAAAGTAGCATCAGCTGTCAAATGTCACAAATGCACCATCCTGGACAATGAGTCACATGGGTTCAAAATTCATTATTCTCTCCAAATCCACTGCCATAAATACATGCACTAAATGCCCTGGCACAATATTTTTCTACCTTGGCCTGTCAATGCAGTTATTGCAACTAAATTGGCAACTCATTTTCATTCTTTTGTTCAATTTGTCACCTGATTTGAGAGCCACACCACAGTCATGGTTATACATGTTCCTGCAACTCCTCACTTGATAATGAAGTAGTCAAAAGGTTCAGGATTTTACCTATAAATGTATTTCATTTTTTTTTTTTTTTTTGAGACATAGTCTTGCTCTGTTGCCCGGGCTAGAGTGAGTGCTATGGCGTCAGCCTAGCCCACAGCAACCTCAAACTCCTGGGCTCAAGCAATCCTTCTGCCTCAGCCTCCCAAGTAGCTGGGACTACAGGCATGTGCCACCATGCCTGGCTAATTTTTTCTATATATTTTTAGTTGGCCAATTAATTTCTTTCTATTTTTTAGTAGAGATGGGGTCTCACTCTTGCTCAGGCTGGTTTCGAATTCCTGACCTTGAGCGATCTTCCCGCCTCGGCCTCCCAGAGTGCTAGGATTACGGGTGTGAGCCACTGTGCCTGGCCTAGATTTTGTTTTTAATTGGTAAGTAAAGACCTGACACAGTGCCTTCTGGAGGAGAGGTCAATCTAGGTAGAGCAGTCCAGGAAGTAAGATGCAACCCTGGACTTGAAAGAGAACCGATATTAATGGCATCTCGGTCCCAAGCATGGCCTCTGAGAAGGCTCCTGTAAAAAAGATGAGCAAAGAGGAAAGTAATTTGAGAATCTTGCTGATAATACTTTTTATATCCGGCTATAAGCATGTATAGCTGCATACATTGCTGAGTTGTTTTCTGGTTTGTGTGGGACCGTACATCAAGACTTCTTGTTTGGAATATGTTCATCTCTTTCTTTGAAGCTAAAAAACATTAGAAAAGAGTGAAATTTAAAGCAACTGTTTGTTCATGTGCTACCTTGGGAGCATTGAGAATAGATTAGAAGTGAATAAATTTATTTCTATTATAAAATCCTGTCTGGATCACTCTTATGCTATTCACATTTGCAAAAATGTAATACTTCTGATTCTAGGCATGGAATAATTCTTTTTTTTGCTTTAGATTTGTGAGAATAATTTTTAAATGACAAAAAATTGGCAGTATAAGTAAATGAAAAGCCAATTATTATGTTATTTGCAAAATTACATTTCATAATGAAGATATAATGAGATATACATTTTTCTGAGATCTTAGTGAGTTCTAGTATTGGGTTAAGTGATTCACATATATTACATTATTTTATATCCTTGAAGAGGTTACTATTATTTTCCCCTTTTGAGGAATTTGATGCTCAAAGAAATTAAATTCCTTGCCCAAGGTTTCGGTGCCAGGAACTCATAGCAGCTGTACTCTGAAGCCAGGCAGTGTGCCATACCTGCCAGCTGTGGACCTATGCTCCTAATAATAATAACAATTTGGCATTATGCCAAAGATTTTATAGTCATTTAATCTATTATTCATTAAAATCCTAGAAGTTGGTACTATTATCATTGTTCTTGTTTTATAGCCGAGAACAGTATTAGAGAGCTTCGGTATAGCTGTCTCAATTTCTTGAAGCTTCCAGGGCGAAAGTGTGGCCTCAAACCCGGGCAGTCTGACTCCTGGCTTAACCATTGCACTACACTGCCTGTATGTAGTTAGTCACATGTTTGACTGTATCTCTATAGTTTCCTATAAAATATTATTTTTTCTAAAGAGAAAATTTCACATACATTTTGAAAGTCCAGAAACCATGTTTCTCAATGGTTTCATACTATGAGATAATTTCCCCCTGTTAGATCAAATTTGGTAGCTATTTTTCTGGTGTACATTAATGAAAATTTGATACACATTGCTTTGTTTCTTGCACATGTGACCAGAACTTACAGTAGTTCATTTTTTAGGTGATTGAATTATTTTTATAAAAATTAGATTTATATTAGAAAAATTCCAGAATGAGAAATCTGACACAGAAATTCAGCAATGATGCAAGATTATACCTGACTGGAAAAGTTATGTTTTGTATTACTTGCTAATGTTTTCTGATAAGGATAAAGTGATCAGTTTTATTCTCCAACTACCACTTTGTTTAAGGGATATTTATCAAAAGTACTATGTTCTCCCTTTTACTGTGAATTAGGACTGGAAAAAAATTGATTGCTATTCAGTCTCAAAAAATAATCTACCTCATTATAGAAACATCTATATGAAATTATAGTTCGTTCTAGATAAACAGTGCTTTGATTTGGGTTCCAATATATGTCACATAAAATAATAAGAATTTGTTACATGAAAAAAATCAACTCTGTCTTATTCCAGGCACATTTCAAAGCCTAACTTCCCTTCATCAAATTCAGTGCTTTATTTTATAGTGATTGACTCAAAAGAGAAAGATCTGTGACTTCTATCTTGCTGCATGACCTTGGGAGAATTGGCTTAAATGTATGAAAGGATATTTCAGGCATTGACTTGGGCTAAATAAATGTGCTAAATTTGATACAGTGAGTGGGAACTGTTTCTCACCACATGGAACCACTAATGAGCTTGGGAAGTAAACATGGTTAAGTAGGCATAGTTACCTTTTTGTTATAATAATTCTGAATTGGCCTATTAGCATGAATAGCATTTCAATGAACCTCACTTTTGTAACTTTAGAACTGACCTAAAAACTCAAACCAAGCAACAGCATAATAACCTATTTCCAGGTGAGAGATGTGTAATAGGTTTAATTGTGTTTCCTCAAAAGATATAAATCCTAACTCCTGGTACCTGTGAATGTGACCTTATTTGGAAATAGAGTCTTTGCAGATATAATCAAGTTAAGATGAGGTCATATTGGAGTAGGATGGGACATTAATCAAAAATGACTAATATATGAAGAGAAGAGAGAGAGAGAGAGAGACAGAGGTACACAAGGGGAGAACATCATGTGACAACAGTGGCAGAGGTTGGAGTGATGCGGCTGCAAGCCTAGGAATGCTAAGGATTGCAGCCACCACCAGAAGCTAGGAAGAGGCAAGGAAGGATTCTCTCCAGAGTCTCAGAGGGAGTGTGGCCCTGCTGACACCTTGATTTCAGACTTCTGGCTTCAAGGACTGTGAGGGAATAAACATCTGTGGTTTTAAGCTACCCAGTTTGTGGTACTTTGTTACAGCAGCCTTAGGAAACTAACCCAGGTCAGAATGCAGAGATGACGGAAAGAATGAAGAGTTGGCAGTAGTGGTAAGTGCTCCGTGGATTTGCTGTTTCTTCCGTGGTTCCGTGTGTTCCTTCTTCTCCCCATGTTGTTAGCGTACATAGCATGAAGCTGGGTTCTGTTTCCCCCTCCATCACTTACCTTTGCAACATTTCTTAATGTCTCTGGGTATCATTTGTCTCATTAGTGAAGTGAGGATCTTTAACTCTTCTGAGTAATGATAATAACCAACATTTATGAGATTTCAAACTTTATACCAGGGCCAGGACTCAATGCTTAACATGCATTCTTTCATTTACTCCTCACAAGAATCCTATGAGGGATGTGTTATTATTATTATATATTATTATTCCCTACTTCACAAATGAGTCAAATAATAACATTTCTCTGTGAATTCTCACCTTGCCTTGTCCCTTCAAGACTTGAACGTGAGAGTCAGAGCTGGAATATTGTTAGTCTTTATGGTTCCTTGATAGAAAAGGTGATAACAGATACTTAACTTGACTTAATTTGAGTAGAACAGGGGTGAAGGCCATTGGAAAGAGATGTTACATCAACATGGTATGCTCACCCTGGCCATATCACAGTTTCTTCATGTATAGAACATAGGGTCTGTATTTTATTTTTTAAAATTCTCATTCTTCATTATAATTTCCTCCTTTTTATTGTGAAAAAATTTAATGTATTTTCCTTATTTTCTAGCTTGCTTGATAATTTCACTATTGAATCTACTTAAGTTAGGATATAATAGAGGAATTTAATAACATAGCTGCAATTACTGACATTCACTATGTGCTAGGCACAGCATTAGGTAGAGCAACCTATCAGATGGGTGATATTATTATTCCACATCTTACAGACCAAGATTTAAGTAACATGGTCAAAATTACTAGCCTTTAAATCATTGCCTATTTTGCCTCCAGAACCTATTTTTGTACATTTTTGTTAGGGAAAGCCATTACCATAGTGACATGGACTAATTTATCATATTAATAATCAACTTGGAAACTAAGCATCCGGGCTGTAAGAGGATATTGACCAAAATAGGTAAGTATGGGAAATCAGGAAATACCTCAAAAATGGTGCTGTATGTAAGTAGTCTAGGTTTGAGGATGGAGCACAGGATGAGGACCCCAGGTGTGTCAGCATGGGGATATCAAAAATGAACTTGGCTTCTTTAAGAATATTTTATCTAAAATTCTTCTGGAGTTTGACTAATTTCCTTAATTATGTAATTAAGGCCAAGCAAAAATTGGATGTTTCCTACTTAACTTTTTGGTTGCTTATATTCTCTTATTCAAGAACATGGTAACAAACTTTATGCTCTATCCCTAACATAGGCCTTTTAGTAAATGGTAGGTTACTAAAACAGAAAAGATGCTATATCTGAAATCAAACTTCATGATAAAGTCCATTCCATGCTCCATCCTGTTTCCTTGGAAGTTATTGGCACTGTGTCACGTGTCTCTAATACTAAAAATTCTTAAAAAATGCAGCGAGAAATAGTGTTTGGGTAGGTCTTAGAGGCAAAACTGGTCTGAGCAGGCAATGTATGTTGGTTAAGTGAAATATGAAAGACTGTCTGTTCTATCTCAGCTGAGGATATTTGCCATAGAAAATGTTTGTTATGGCACAGTGGAGAGACTGAAGCTACCGGTTTCTTCTACCCAAACTTGCCTTGGTTAAATTTGTCTTCTGTCTTCCAGACCCTAGAGAACTGTCAGTCTTCTGAAGAACTGGGCTGTATAGTGAAGGAAACAGGAAAAGAGTTTGAGGAGCTTAGCCAGTTGACTAGAGGGATTTAATGGGAAAACACATTTGGACAGTGAATAGACGCTGGAAAATCTGACTGTCTAATTTGGATTTTCCCAGTGTACCTGTCATGGGGAGGTGAAATATCTCTTGGACTGGGAATAAGTGTGTGAGTATTTTGGTCACAGATCTGCTACAAATTGACATGACTGGGAAGTGGTGCTGTGTGGCCATGACTTTCTCCTTGTGTCAGAGCTGTGGGTTTCTACATTCCCTTTAACCTCTCCCAAATTCCTTTTCTACTTACTAGACCATATGTGCCACATTGAGAGTGCATTTCATTGAGTGTTGTTTAGTCCTCTGGATGTTTACCATGACCTTGTCACGCCTGCCATCTTTGCTGCCTAAGAACATTTTCAGAGGTAATATATAGGAAGTCTGAAAGGTGGATTGTACCAGTTTTTATCTGGAAACCATTGTCTAATGGATAATGATAATGGTGATAACCATCTATTCAACATTTATGATTGGCCAGATAACTCACCAGATATTCCACAGGAGAAGATCTTGCCCCTTGGAACATTTGGCGACATTCTGGAGACACTGAGTTATCACAACAGGAGGACTGTTACTGGCATCTAGTGGGCAGAGGCCAGGGATGCTGTGAAAACATCGTACATGCACAGGACAGCCTCTCACAACAAAGATTTATGTGGTCCACAATGCTAGTAGTACTGAGATTGAGAAACCCTGCTTTACAGCCTCTCTGTTATTTAATAAATATACATCCTGATCATAGAAGATGTTATACCCATTTTATAGCTGAGGTTCAAAAAGTTTAATTCTTCAATGTCAAGCAGTTCATTAAAGGCAAAGCCAGCATTCCATTCCAGTCTCTAAAGCCATTTCTCTTAAATTGAGGGATGGTACCCAAACACAAATCTTTTTCTTTTTACTACCTTGGAAAGTCTCCTTCACCATAGTTTCTTCATTTTGAAGATGAGAAGATTTTCTGTCCTTTACCAGAAGTTTGTAGTAGTATATTTGGGTGGGGGTAGGCAGTGGGGAGAAGAGATAGGGGGTTTGGAGATTTTCAAAAAGTTGAGGTATTATGCTTAAATGTAATATTTTTGGCAAAAATCTGTAGTCATAAGCAGTGTGGGTGAAATACAAAATGTATATTTAGACTTTAGTGTTGCTCATGCATATGCATTGTTTTTAGATTAAGAATGAGAGCTTTTAGTTTTTGCTTCTCTTTGTATCTTTCAAAAGCAATTTGATTTGCTCTTCCCTTGGGCATGATGGTGATTTGTAGAGCTTGCTGGTTGTTGAGAAATCGAAGACTCTTTGTGGGTACTTAAGGATGAGAGTTTACTTCCACGCTGGCAGAAAGGTAGATTTTGGGTTTTGGATTTAAAGCATAACAGAAGATATAGAGATGCGAGAAAGGTCAAACTGCACTTTGGGGAGAGAAGTGCCCCACGAGGAAAACTGTGTTTTATTTACATCTCTGGTCACTGATAAATCTCAATTTCAGGATAAAGCTTGGCAGATAAGTAAGGTTACTGGATGGTGGGAGGTGGGGAGAAGTTAGTTTAAATTATTCTATTTGGAAACTTACATTTTATGAGTGGGAAGTGTGGTTTAGGGAAATTTGACACGACTCCCTCCTCTATAATATTAAATTTTTGCCCAACTGCCTTTTGAATAGTGTATTTTGGGACTTGTACATTGAAAAATATCGACAGCTGCCCTGTGTAGGGTTATACTTGCCCCCAGAGTTTTATACATGCACAGAGAGTCGGGTTTCATTCTGGAGACCTGTGGCAGCAGCTTCAGTTGCTTTGCGTGATATCAGCACACAGAGCAAAGGCACCTCATTGATTTCCCAGTGTTCGTACTGTCAATTGGTAGATTTGATAAAGAGAGAAAGGACAGGATGTGTAGCTAATACAGCCCAGGTAAGGCAAGCACCAACATAATATGTAAATAAAACACTGAAATTACCTAGAGAGGAGTTGAAAACAGCTTTTAATCAACATTCAGTAATTGAACATTTTAAGGGAGTAATACATAGAGATATGCTCAGTGTGGCAGTCAAGTTAACTGAAAGAATGAATTCCAGCTTTTCAACATTAATTTCAAAGCATTAAGAGAACTGAGGTCTAACCCTTACTGTCTTATATTAACTGCAGTCATCCTTATTTTTACAGGCACAACTAATCATTGTAATTTGTTTTTAAGTTAAAACAAGTTATTGTACTATTGAGAGTAGGTTTTGAACACTCTGAAACAACAGTTCACAAAGAAAAGATGAGGAGATCTTGAGGAAAAGATGAGATTTTTTATATCATATCAAACCCTGATTTGAATTGCAATTGTTAATATGTTTCTTTTTCAACCTTTTATGAAATGAAGCTATCCCTGTGTTTCTTCAACACGCCAATTCCCCAGAAGCCAACTTCAAGATCCATGGTTTCTGCAGAATTTAAATACAAGTAACAGTAATTACAGTATTGAAAAGCCCCCATAGCATTCAATCATATTTTATTTAAGGTAGGGAGAGATAAGTTAATTCATTTTCACAAGCAGTTGAAAGATTGTGCTGGGACTGACTTTCTTTAGAGACCATATGCCTATTTACCAGTAGAATAAACTCTGGTTGTCAGTTATGTGTGTAGGTTGGTGAGAATTTGGATATGTTATATGAGGGCAGTATTGTAGGGAGAGAAGAGGATGGAAAGTAATGGAACTGACACTGAGGCTTCAGGCGTAGCACGGGGAGATGCTGTGGCATGTAAATGTCACAATGTCTCTGGGACCTAGGCAGTATTAATTTCATTTTATAGCTGAGGAAAAAAGCCGTAATAACTGGGAAGTATTTTTCTATTGCAGTCTTATCTGAAGCAAGGAATGGACATTTTTTTTGTGAGGGGGCAATGTTGTAATTGTTAGTTGACTTGAACACAAAATTCTAAGGATTTGGATCCTTAAATACAAAGATTTCTGCTAGTTAGGGTGTTTTTCTTTATTTGGGAGAAAAGGTTTCATACACCCAATTCAAACTACTGCTTTAAATATTTCCCAGTGGTGCTAAAGAGACATTGGTTATAATGACAGGTTTTGACAAAATGGGTGATTATTTCCTAATAGATGGCCCTGTTTAATTTGTAAGGTAACCTTTTCTTCAACAGAAAATCACTTTAAAATGGAATCTGGTAGGCTATCTCAATTCTGATTTTGCATTGTTATTTGGTACTGCAAGAAGTCACAACCCTCTTTTATTCAAAGCTATTTTATCCAAAATGACAAAGGAACATTTGTTAACTTAGAGCCAGAAGTCCAAATGTGATTTTTGCAGCTGATAATTCAGCTTCATCCCTATGTATTTTAATTATAAATAAATGTGCAACCCCCCGATTTAAAACAGGTTGCATTCAAAAGTTCATTTGGAATAGAGTTGTTTAGAGTTTGAAACATTTTTCCATAGAAACAATGTTAGGTTTCCAGGCCAACCCACAAAAGCCTACTTAAACCATATTGTACAATTTCAGCTCGAAATCATCATGGGGCCCACACAACATATATAATCATATTTCTATTGGGAAAATGCCTTTGGAGTTTAGCTGGGAATAGACTAGAACTTCACTGGAGTAGAACTGGGCATTTTAAAGTCCTCTTGCCATTTTGGCAATGAGAATCAGCACTTATTTTCCTAAAATGCTAGCTGTGGTTTCCATGACCTGGAGTGAAGACTGTTGTAGTAGGATAAGGGCTAAGGTAGGGAACAGGGCATCTTCTAAGGGTGGATACATGATTCAACACACTTTGGGCTGCAAGCAACAGAATATTGCGCTTGAATAATAGAGTTTATTCTTTCACACAAGAAGTCGAAAACAGGTAGTTCCAGCAGTAGTTAATTTAACAGCTCAATGAAATCATGGTTCCAAGTTACATTAGGTTCTTTGAAATCTTTATAACCTCATGATTATAAGATGTCCACTAAAGCTATAAGAATCTTGTGCTCACACAACAATGCCCTAAAGGTGAAAGAATGAGGAGTGGTCTCTTAATCTTATTAAAATAGGAAAATACTTCCCACAAGACCATCCCTCCAGCAGATTTCCTATTACATATCATTGACCAGAACTCTGACTCATAGCCTGCCATGTGGTCAGATTGGTTTAAATCACTGGTTTAATCACTCCCAAGAGCCAGATTGTTAGAAGTGGCTTAGAGTCTAAGTTCTAGACATTATAGCTCCATCTTCTAGGGGTGAGCAGGTGACCATCTTCTCTGAGCATGTTGCCAAGCTAATTTAGAGATCTGTGGACAAAAAAGAAGGTGGAATATCTATTGGGTGAATGTTATCCATGTCTTCTACACTGTCTGCCACCATGGAGTGAGGACTGGGGCAAGGGCTAGGTCATAAAATCTGAGTTTTTATTTTAGCTCTCCAACCAGCTGTGTGATCCTGAAAAAGTCATGTGGTTTCCCTTCCTATGCTCTAGTTTCTATAAAATAAGATTGGATAGATTAGTTTATTCCTCAGTTTATTCACTCAACAAATGTTTATGGAGCACATACTTTGTTACAAGCAGTATTTTAGACATGGAGGGTAAAATAGTGAACCTTCAACAGTCCTTCCCAGTTATCATATGCTTCTCTGTGGTTCTGTGTGAGAAGCTGTGGTCCTGGTAAAACTATGGGGGTTGGGGTAGGGATGGTGTGGACAGTTAAGGCCTTCTGCTAGTTGCCTCTAGGGGGAGTTTCTTGGTCTTACCCAGTTCATATCACTATCTTTTGAGAATCCAAGACATTGATTTGATCCCTTCCCTTTGCCCTGCCCCCAGCTGTTTCTGACAGGGTTTGTGTCTTTCTATGTTGCCCATTCTAGAACGACATACAATCTCACTGCATTTCTTAACATTTTTGCTTTTGACCCCACAAGAAACAGATAACCCGACAGGTTTTTTCTCGGTTTTTTTTTTTTTTTGTTTGTTTCTTTTTAATAGATACCAACAGAGGAAGTAGATTGTAGTGGTTTTGGGGAGGGCGCTTTCTCCAACCCTTTCCACTTTCTTTCCCTTAGACCTGCAGAGAAAGGTAAAAGTGCATAAAGACAATAATAATGTTTCCTTGAGTTCAGAATACTTAAGTAAGATCTACTTATATTCCTGAGAAATAACCAGTTTTGGTGAGGAGGAAAATGAGAAATGTGTACTGGAGGAAATTTGCTGGTGTCTGAGAACAGCTGCGGGAGTCCTGGGGAACGAGGTCCCCTCCTGTCTTCTCTCCGTTGTCTTAGCCCTGTAGGTTCCGCCACAGGGAACTGCCCAGTGCTGGCTGCAGTGTGGGGCAGGATCAAGGGCTCTGAAGGTAGCATCAGAGATTTCAGTGCCATGAGGGAAGGGGAGGGAGATGGCAAAGAAATCCTCCACTGGGAGAAGAGGAGAGGTAAACCGAGTTTCTGGGCCTATCCTGTATGTCTGTTTTCCAAGGGAAAGTGTATATATATGAAGTCAAATGCAGCAGTAGGATGAGGACTGGCTCATGATGAATATGTTCATTTCTTAAGTAATGATAAAATAAACTCCGAAGCCCTATGGTGATTTTAATGACTATGGTTTTTAAACGTTTTGGGACATGTAAACAATCTAGAATTATAATTTGTGTCATCTATCTACTTATCTATCTCAGGGGTCAGCATATACTTTCATATTTACTATTGGCAAGATAGTAAATATTTTAGGCTGTGTGAGCCATATGGTTTGTGTTACCAGCACTCTGCCCTTGCAGCAGCAAAGCAGCTGTACACGATGGCTAAGCAACTTGGCTGTGTTCCAGTAATACTTTAGCTGTGGATAACTTCCTTGTGTTTCCTTCAGTTTCATGTAATTTTCACAAAAATATTTCAAGAAATATTTTTCTTGTTTTGACTTTTTTCAACCACTCAAAAATGTGAAAACCATTCTTCCTTTGAGGATGGTGCTGACACAGGCCTGTGGGCTGTAGTTTGTGGACCCTGGGTCTATCTGACTATCGTCTGTTTGTTTGTTGGTCTACCTATATGTCTTCCTTTTCCCCTCTTTCATCTATGAACAAGAATATGATTCCATTAAATTCTGTACAAGGAATTCTTTCTTATTCATATAGTCAACTGCTCTAAACATCTATAAAGGAGATAGAGAAGAACTGATTGATTGGATTTCTAGTATTGATCCACTTCTGTATCCTGTGGTTTAACTTGTACAAGCTTTAAATATTACCATTATTATTTTAAAATACTACATTTGGTATTCTTATAGCCGATTTAGAATAATTCATTTGTAAAAGCTCCTTGAGGAAGTATATTACATCTAATAATAAATTATCCTGGATCTTGTTAAGACTTGAAACCACAGGTGCATGATAGTGTTGGGTAAATTTTTACTTCCTGAATAGGGCACTTGTTTTTTTCTGAGTCAGACGGGCAAGACTTGGATGGCTGTATATTACTGTTTATGAGCCTTATCCTTTACTGCAAATCAAGTGTTTATTCCACTCCTGAACTTAATTAGCAGCTAAGAGCTTTGTGCTTTGTATTTTAAGGAAGCATGTGATTTGTTCATTAGTTCAAAAGCAGATTAATTATTATATCTTTAGTCACCATCTGTAAACACATCTATATTGGTGAGCTCTCTCCTGCTGAGTTACCTTGAAATGCCCTGTGGTGTTTTATTAGCTTTCAATTCTGTGTTTATTACAGTTGGCTGGAGATTTTTCAATTTAGTTTATTGGCCACAGAAAGTCCAATCCTTCTGTGGAAACTTCCAATTTCCGAGAGTGAGGGGTTTATTCTTGCTGGCTGTCAATTTGCTCTAAACATTTTCTTCAAATCAAACTGTGTCTCTGTTTGAATTAGGGATAGTAGTAGTTTGATTATAAGCTAAGGTTTTCAGTAACCTATGGAGATTTAAAAAGGAGCAATTGGGATTAAAATTAGTAATCTAAATACAAAAGTGTTTTCCTAGTCTAAATCAACCCCAAACAAAATTATTAGGTACATGGGGGCAAGAGAATAAATGAATAGTTATCTATACATAGGCATTTTAATATTATTTAATTTTGGTCTTACAACAATCCTTTTAGGTTCCAAGTGACTCTTAAAGAATTTGCATAAATTCAGCGATAGAACTGGGATAAGAATCAAAGTTGGTACAACTTGTGAGTTTGTGCTCCTCTTCACCAGTGTCTAGGTTGCTAGAAAAAATACAGGACACTTGGTTAAGTTTGAATTTTATATTATCAACAAATAATTGCTTAGTATAAGTATGTACCAAATATTGCATGACACATAGTTATACTACAAAATTATTTGTTGTTTATTTGAAATTTAAATTTAACTGGGCATACTATGTTATTATTCTTACTTGCTAAACCTGGCAGCCCTAGTTGCATGCCTTTCTCCTCTCTCCTTCTCTAGGCATTTAGGCTGTCCAGGGAACCTCCCACTCTTCCCTGATCTCCTTGTACTCCTGGCTTTGGTTTATTAACCCTGTTCTTTGCTTATTTAATTTGAAGCTTACCTGCTCAGGATCATTAACTGAGGACCTTATTCTCTCTGATTTCCAAAGTGTCCAGTGACTAATCTGCTGAAGCAGTCTGTATCAGACCTAATGGCTTCATGTGTTATTTCTTCCAGGTTTCATATTTATTTAACATGACCTGTTGGAGTTAATGTTTTAATGCAGAGTAATTTCAGACCCAATGCAAAGAAAATGAAGTTTTGAAGCCATTCTTTAGTTATTCTGGTAGTATGCTTTCCCTTATAGAACCTGAGTTTGTGACTTTATATTTCCAAAGTCATCTAAAATTGGATTATTAACAATTATTAGGGTTTTCTTTTTTGCTTTTGATTCTTTTGTACATCACAAGTTTTAAAGACAATTTTGGTACATTTTTAAAAACAAACTTTTATAAAATACTTTATAAAAATTTAGTGGATGATTGGGAACTCTAACAATTCTTAAACTGTATTTTCACTTTCAGTAAAAGGTAATGCTTTTATGATATTATTTCTTGAGCAGTTAGAATACAGTGGGAGAAATTAGGGTTCTCACTATCCAACCACTTAGCTATATATCAAGGTGGTAGCAGACCAGCTTCTCATCTTACATTCTCTGCTGAAACTCTGGGAAACTTGTGTCTTTACCAAAAAAAAAAAAAACCTCAGCGTCTGGGCTGGAACACCACTGGGTGTATGAGGAGGGATGTTTTCTTATCTAGTTGCCATGAGGAGTTTAATTGAGGCCCCAAACTCTTTTCAGACCACTAAGCAGAAATAGTGTGCTGTTAGCTATGATATGAATCATCTCATTTCATCTCTCTGGACCTTGGCTTTCTCAACTGTAAATAAAGTGGGGCTGGGATTGGAGGATCACTAAGGGCATTATTACTTTGTTAC
Source organism: Lepilemur ruficaudatus (assembly GCA_963574885.1). Classification (NCBI taxonomy): domain Eukaryota; kingdom Metazoa; phylum Chordata; class Mammalia; order Primates; family Lepilemuridae; genus Lepilemur; species Lepilemur ruficaudatus. The sequence continues at coordinate 20,471 of CAUYRT010090364.1, read as the reverse complement.
TGGCTCCAACAGAGTTGTGAAGCCCAAGTCACATGAAGCTCTTTTAGAATTGCTTCTCAGGACACCTTTGGATAGCTGAATGATTACAAGTTGAGATTACATCTCAACTATGTGCAGATCTCTTGGAATAGAAACAGTGGATCTGGAAAGACTGTTCCCCAAGGTCTCTGCAGTCAGCAATGCATTTAGATTTGACTACAGACAGGGCAGAGGTATTCATAGGGTTGAATGGGATGTTTTACCTAAATGACGGGGTTTTGGTAAGGTATCTTTTAATGCGTCTTTGTGCAATGTCTCTTTATTCCTTACAATTAATACATCTGAATCTTGATTTTCTTCCCTTTTCCTTTTCTTCCTCTTCCTTTCTTTCCCTTGTTTTCTCTCTCCATCCCTCAATCTCTTTTCTTCCTTCCTTGCCATTCTAACAGAAGGAAAACAGGACCTTTAGGAGATAGTCTTTCAGAAATGATAGAGTTATGTTGCTTTATCTGTGTTTCCAGAGCCATTTCTCTCAATGTGCTTTTTAAAAAGAGAGAAAACATAACACAAGCCCCTAATCCTTTCAAATATTGAAGAAAATGATGCTGTAATTGGAGCAAAAAGATTGGGATTTGAGTGTCTTCTTATTGACTATGTGTATGACTACTGGAGAAGTCATTGAATACATTTCCTTATATCTAAAATGTGAATATAACCCTTTTTGAACTTTTAGGATTTCTTTAACACTGAAATTTCATCAGAAAGCACTTTTAAAACTGATTATATACTATAGAAATTATTTCTTCATATGCCTGAGTAGATTTGTTTTCTTTCCTCTCTCTGCAATCCCAGAATTGTTATAATGTGTCTTTCTCATGCTGGATTTTAAGTTCATTGATGGAAGGACCTTGTTTTTTCATGTTTGTAACCCCAATTAATAAGTCTATAAAACCTATAACATGAATAGGCATTTAGTAAGTTTTTATGTGTACTAGTGTGTGTGAAAGCATGTACACATACACTTAGTTTTTATTTGACTTATGATTCTGTCCAGTTTTTAATATGTTAAAACATTAGGAAAGTGGAATATTTAACTTTGTTAATATATTTGACTAAATACTTTATGTTTATACATTTTTGCATAGTCAGGTATCTATAACTTGTGAAGTCTTATAAGGCATTGGTTGTGGTGTTTACTCATTTATTCTTAGTACATTAATTTATCCAACATGTATTTACTTTCTCCATAAATTGTCCACTGAACTATGCTAGGCACAAATAGGCATGGTCTCTGCCATTATGAAGCTTATAGTCAATGGAGGAGAAGGCAATAAAAAAAGTAAACATAAATGAATATGTAATTGCAAATTGAGATAAATGTTAAGAACAACATCAGGTTTCCAGTGAATGACAATAACAGTGTCACCCACTTTAGATTGGATATATTTAATTTCTTTGAGGAATTGGCATTTAAGCTAAGAGAGATTCACTCTCGAGGATGAATAATTCTTGGCTAGACAAAACCAAACCAAACTAAAACAATACAACTGATAAACAGTGGATTGGACATATTACAATGTTATATACAGATTGACTATATTTTACCCTAAATCCTTGGACTAGAAATGTTTCAGATGTGGCTATTTGCAGAACTGCATATGAGTTGAACACCCTTAATCTGAAGATCCAAAATTTGAAATGCTCCAATGAACATTTCCTTTTGAGCATCATGTCAGTGCTGAAGCAGTTTCGGATTTTGGAGCATTTTGGGTTTTGGATTTTTGGATTAGTGATGCTCCACCTGTATAAAGGCTCTGAGGTGGGAAAGAGCCACGTGGGCCCAAGGAATTGAAAAGTAAACATGAGGATTAGTGGCATGAGGGGAGGCGATGCTGTTCATAGTGCCCAATTCCCCAAATGTTTTATTCTCTTACTAAATTACTTCTTTGCAGTTACTTTTCTTGGCGTTCCATTTTTCAACATCCTCATATGCCTCTTTTCTTGGTAACAGCTTTATTGAGATATAATTTACATACCATACAGTTCACCCATTTAAAGCGTACAATTCAATGGTCGTTTAGTACATTCACAGAGTTGTGCACCCAAAGCGTCAATCAATTTTAGAACATTTTCACCAGTGTTCTCTTTAGCTGTCACTCCTGAATCCCTCCATCCCCCAAGCCCTATGCAACCGCTCATCTACTTTTTCCCTTTATAGATTTGTCTATTTTGGACTTTTCCTATACATGGAATCATATAATATGTGATCATTTGTATCATGCCTCTTTTTAAAATTTTCTATTGCATGTTTACTGGCTTCCCACCCTTGCTCTCAAGTCATTCTGGTTATGGGCTTTTTCTTGCCTTCAGTGTGCCAACTTCTTCCAGTGATGTTACTTCTTTTTTCCCCCCATACCATTAGCAACATCCAAATTTAGAACAGTGTCTACATTGCTAAATGAAGTTGTAAAATTCACACTGATGAATAGCTGTTTTTCTTGTTACTTATTATTGTTCAGTGTTTATAACACTTTATAGATCACCAATTGGTCTTTTGTCTGTTACCCAAATCTGGTCTCTTTCACCTAAAAGAGTCAGGAATCTCAAAAGAGACTTTGTAATGTAATAGACACTTTGCAAAAAGTTTCCATGCCCCTCTAAATAAGAGGAAAACCTGGAGAGTGTGCATTTTGATGTTTTGGATGGTATGTGTAAAGAAAAAATACTTACCTCTTGATTTTTTAAAAGTGACTTTCTGCTTAACAGTGATAATTCAGTGTTCCATACTTGTTAGTGTGAACTTAATAAATATTAATTCATTGATAGTTAATAGCATGATTTGGTTGCTGGTTAGATATTCACAATCTGCTAAAAAATCAGAGTGTTATGGTTGAAGAACCAGTTTAGTAGCACTAATCAGAATTCCTTGGTTTCTGGGAAATGAGGAGGTTGCTTCTTTCCTAGCAAGGAAGAGGAATCAACAAGTAATAATCTTCATTTATTTTTGATTAGACCATTTTTGAGGTGGAGTGGGGGTTAAGTGTGTACTATTATACATAATATATGTACCTAAGATAAGGTATGTATATTACCGTCTGAAGTAAATTATAGAAAGCATCATTTGAAAGCAAAAGAGGAAGAGTAGATGCTTTTCCTGGGCCAAAGCTTTGGCCACTGCCATTACCTCCCTCCCCTCCACTAAAGAAAGAAAGAAAGAAACTCTGATCTTATGAGCAAGGCAGGAGGGGGAAAATGAACCCCACCATTGTAAGACAGTGAGGGGCACAATCCTAGGAAGGAGTTTAGACCTCTCCCCCTCAAAGAAAGCAGGTCGTCAGGCAGTCATGCTCATTTTTCTTTGGTCTTCGCAATAGAAAATTTAAAAATTATGGTTGGAATGATAGATAATTGGAGTCAAAATTTAAGACACCTCTTCCTCAATTTGTTTTAGGCAAAGAAGAGGCTGACGTCAAGTATTTAAGAGCTATTTTAGCTAATGGCAACAGATAGATTATGGAGAATCACTGCTTGTTCTTTGGGCCAGGTGGTAATTACAGACTTAGAGAAATAAGAGTTGAATGTGTTCCATTCTCTAACACCTTCACACGCCTCTTTTTAAAATTCTCTATTGCGTGTTCATTTGCTTCCCTCCCTTTGCTCCCAAGTCACAGCAATTAAGGACTTTTTCTTGCCTTCAGTGTGCCAATGTGTCCCAGTGACGTTATTTCTCTTTTCTTCAGACAATTAGTAGCTTCCAAAATCCACAATGATCTCCAAATTGCTAACTATGGAAGTAAAATAGAACTACTTTGAAGGTGTTCAGAAACTCTCATAAGATTGTAGTAGTATGAAGAACAATAGGTAAAATATTTTGTCATATTTGAATATATTCAAAAGTTGTGATTGGAATTTTTAGTCTACCTTTTGTGGGGTCAAAAAACTACTTAATATTACTTTCTGAATTAAGTGGAAGAAATGAATAATTTTCAAAAAAGACAGATGTTCCTTCAAGTAAGATTATTCAGAAAATGGCATTAGAATCATTGGCATCAATGGCATCAGAATCATTAAGTGACCTTGGCTGAATTCTTTGTACCTGTGAGGCCTTAGTTTTATTATCTGTAAAATAAAAAGTTAGGCCTAAGTTGGCTTTTACCAAGATTGTTGGTGCAAAGCTGACAATTATTAACAAGAACAACCTTTTCAAATGATATTGTTTCCTTGTATAAGAATCTCAATGTGCTCTGCTCCCCCTCCCCTGAAAAAAATGACTTTTTAAAAATTTGATTTGATGTTTGTATAGTACCCTAAGGTCAATGGTCTTTTAAAATAACTCTCAGAATTAAATCGACTGGCTATGAACTTTGGGCCCTGGCCTAACGGGATCCTCTGGCCTCTAATGTAGATGAACGTGCTCACCGTGGAAACAGTTGATACCAAGTGGTCTGTTTGTCAAGGGAAGCAAATCTTGATTCAGACTTCTCCTCCCTACCCTCTACTCACCATTCGTAGGTTCTGTCACAAATTGCACTGGAAATTAATAACACAAAAACACAGACATATGAACTGGTTCAAAATGGAATAAATTCCACTGAACTTGCCTATGACATGTCGGTAAAAAACAAGATTAATCACACAGAAAATAGTGCTTATAGTCTTTGGGCATATCAGAACCTCATAATATATTTAGAGCTGTTCATTCCTCTTATCACCCTCTTAAGAAAAAAAATCCACTGAGCTTTTAGTTAAGCAGTGGTGATATTCTAGATGATATGTGAGAAGACTTGTCAAATATCCATGACTTGAAACTAGAAACAGCATGACTTCTTGTCATTTTAGGGAGACTTAAGAGCTAAGTCTGGTAGCTTTGGCATCAGCTTATTTTTAGCAGTGTGTGATGTCTGTTTTTCCTGGTTATTATCCCTGGGCTCAATTTTGCAGTTATAAGATGCACACGTTATTCAGCGGATATGAACATTTTCACTTAGCAAACTCTGTACGTGAACACCTTTTTAAATGACTTAATGGGCTCAGTTTTTGTTGGCAGTTTTGCGTTTAAAATGGCACTTGAGACAGATAACCAAAAGCACAAAATGGAAAAAATGATTATTGTAGAAAAAAGGGAAAGCAGCATGTTTCTGTAAATGCTTTCATGTCGCTTACTCAGAGAAAAACCATTTGACTATTGGAAGTTGCTATGGGAAGCATGCAACATTTCCATGCTGTTACATTTTATTTTCTTGTTTGCTTGCTTGCAGTTATTCTTAAAAAATATCTGTATATCTCTGTGTGTATATATGCATATATATACACACAAGTGTGTATATGTGTATGTATATATAAATACACATATATACACACCACTCTATCCATCCATCCATTCATTTTTTTTTTTTAAATGTCTGAGTGCCACTTGTTAGGGCCAACAGAGTAAAACTGAGCTTTGATTATAATGTTCACCCACTTGGGAATGGTCCATTATAACCATTGTTTGACTCTGGTTCCTTGGCACCATAGTGTTCTCTGTGTTTATGCAGTTAGACTGCTTTAAAAGTTCAAGTCTCCTTAGCAAGAGCCTTGGTATTTCAAAAGAGACTGAATTATCTTGTGGCTGAGTTAATACCAAGTGGACCTGCTTTATTCCTAATTCTGCTGGATAGTATATTATTTTTTATTAATGCCATGATATATATTAATTAAGAAGTGTTAATTAAAGCACTGCTAGGGACAGAAATGAGCCTTTAGGTGACCATATAAATTCCTTTATAACTCTGATGAGTCAAGACCAATGGAGCTAGTGGTTAATTTCCACTATTAGCGGTATTTATACCTGTCATCAGAATTCATGGATTGAATGTATGTAGTTTAGAGATTCTCATGCATGACTCTATTTCAAGGAGTAGAAATTGCATATGAATCTTTAAAGGAAGAAATTAGTTGCCAGTACTGCATAAAAAGGAAAAAATAAGAGGATCAATTGTAAATTATCAGTGTAGTGGACAATATTGGTCTTTCTTAAGCACAAAGTGTGATTCTGAATCACCTCTGTGTTTCTAGTTCTCCATGCTCATCCCTACCCTTAACCAAATAATATTTGACTGAAACCAAAAATATTCTTTTCTCTTTATTTGCTACCTTAGGGATTTCAGAGGAAATTCTTTTCATCCAGGGAAAAGCGAATCAGGCTAGTTTTGAGAAACTAAAAATAAAGCTATGCAAAATTGTTTTCAAAGTGGAATTCATTGGCATTTGTTTTTATGCATGACAATCCCTTAGAATATAGCGTTGAATCAAAATATGAGTCTGAATTCAATGATTTTTGTAGTCAGTTTAAGAATATTGACTAAATTTTCTTATATGGTTTATATCAAAACAGACCTAATTTAAATCCTTATAGCATAATAATAATGGTAATATTAATAATGATAATGATAGCAGTAATATTTATTGAGTTTGTAACATGTGCCAGACTCAGTGCTAAACTATTTTACATCTATTTTCTCTTTAAGATCTCGTAACTACTTTTCCAAGTGGATAGTATTAGCCTTATTTAAAGTGTAGTGAGGTGGAAAATGTCTTATCAGTTTGGCAAAAATAAAAAATTCTTTTAGGGAGGAAATTGTCTTTGTCTTAAGAGTTTCTTTAGAAGGGTTCTGAGGAAACTATGAGCCCCTGATCTACCTGCATGGCTCCCTCCCTTTCTCTCCTTGCAAAGGCCTCTTCTTGTCACTGGTACCAAGACATCAGGGTGAGAACTATATTGCAAAGTAGTGGATGAAGGATTTAGAGTTCCTGGGTTTATCTGAGATCGAGGGAGTGTGGAATAGAGATGAGAGGGAAGAAATAAATGGAGCCAAAGAGCAAGATGGTGGGAAGCTTGAGGTAGAGTTTGTGTTTGTATGCATGGATGTGTGTGTGCACGCATGTGCACATGCAGAGTGGGTCTCTTAGCTCAAGTGGATACAGTGCCGGAGAGAGCCCAAGAAGCAGAGTGTGTCAAGCTGCAACCTCTCCTGGTAGCAAAAGAGATATAATTGCATTGGACTTACACCAGCCAAAAGATTAGGGACTCAAGTCTCTTTATTTCGTTATGAATATCAATTGGCAGGGAAATGCCCAGGGACATCGTTCACATTACAGATTAAGAAATTGAGGATGAATGCTTGCCTGAAGTCACTCACTTAGTCAAGAGTAAGGATGGGATGCAAATCTGGGTCTCTCTCAATTCAGAGTGCTTGATTCTCTTTGTTCACTTTACTGTACTCTAGAATAATGATTTCTAGAGTAGAATGGTAGAATCCCAACAAATGAATGTTATGGTTATGTCTATATTTCCAGTAATCTTCTATTTCTAAACTTGATAGTCAGATGTGTTAAGAATTTTTTAAATGATGTATTTTAGAAAGCAAAAAGTATGCTTAAGAATATTAAATATTTAACTTTATTGGATATCATCACCGTACCATTATGATCTGGACTTTTTATAACATAGTATTTATTCCCAGCACCAAGCAATTATGGAACATATGATGCTTTACTTATAATCTATACGTGCTATGTTTTACTATTTTTTTTTTTTCTGAGAGTCAGGGAAAAGTAAATCAGCAGGTTTTACAAACTGTTTTGTAATGTATTGGATTGTACAAGGCACCTGTAGTAGACTGAATAATGGCACCCCATAAAATATCCACATTCTAATCCTGGGAACCTGTGAATATTACCTTATATGGCCAAAAAGGATTTTGCAGATATGGTTAAATTAAGGAACTCTAGATAGGGAGAGTATTCTGATTATTCTGTATTATCCAGGTGGGCCCTAAATGCAATCATTGGATATTTATAAGAGGGAGGAAGAAGGGTCTTTAACACACAGAGAAGAGGAAAAAGTAATGTGACTGGAGGCAAAGATCGGAGTGACACAGCCACCAGAAGATGCAAATTGCAGGGAATGGATTCTCCTCTAGTGCCTCCAGAGGGAGAGTAGCCCTGCTGACACCTTGTTTTTGGCCCAGTGAAACTGATGTTGGACTTCTGGCCTCCAGAACTGTGTGTGAGAGCATAAATTCTGTTGTTTTCGGACACCCAGTTTGTGGTCATTTGTTATAGCAGCCACAAGAAACTAATACAATACCATGGAGAAATCTAAGCCCTCCACCACCTTAGTCTATGAAAAAAAGCAATGGCTGGATGTAGACTTTTGCCTCCAAAGCCAGGGCACTCATTGCTCAGGTAAAATTCACATCTTGCCAGCATGAAATCTCCAACCATCCAGGGGCTTTTCTACCCAGGAGAAGAGGCTCTGATGGGAAACTGGCGGCAGCAGGTCAGTCCCCTGCTTAGGAGTTGTTGACAGAAGAGATGTGACCTTTATCCCATAGCCAAAGACAGAATTGGCAAAAGAAGAGACTAAACATTATGGATTTTGTTGTATTTTTTAAAAATCAGAACACCAATATACATGTTATTTTATAAAGTTTTCTCTTTGAGCCTACCATAAGAAAACTAATAAGATATGCTATTTTCCACAGAATTAAAAGAAGTCACTCTTTGATTAGATCCAGACTTCATTCCATCTCTTATTTATTTTAATTTTGTTTTGCAATTTTTTTATTTCAGAATATTATGGCTATACAAGCGTTTTGGCTACATAAATTGCTTTTGTACCTTTTGAGTCAAGGTTATAAGTGTGCCCATCCCCCAGATAGTGTGCATCCATCCAATAAACAAAACTAGGAAACTGTATTAACACTTTGTATTATGTGGGAGAAATTGTTATTATGTTTAGACAACTGATTATTTAAGATTTTATTTAGCTGTGCAAATAAGTACATCTGTCTAATTATAATAACTTAGAATTTTTTATAAGTTATTGCTTGGTGTGCAATACTTTGAAGAAATAAAATTATTTTATTTTTTATTTTTTCTTTCCAATACCGAAGATTTTAATCTACATGCCTATGGCATTGAATATACATATATCCTGTCCATTCTTTCAAGTTCTTTAGTAATAAAATATTAACTTAAAAACAAAGCAGTTCTGTTGACATAGCATTTTATTTGGAGGTCACTCATATTTTCAATGAGAAATCAAATTGTAAGGTTGTTTTTTTTTTTAATAGTGTGGCTACGATACAATTTGACTTCCCTTCGTAAAGCTAAAATTCTCAATGAGCAGCATTTTTCTGTAGAATAAATCAGCCACTATGAAAACAAGCGTCCTCAGCTGGTGAAAAGTTCTGTGCCCTGATTAGCAAGGAAGCCACACTAGGCTTTAAGCATTTTAAAATTGAACTGAGGGACCTGCTGAAGCACAGCTTCTATTGTTCGGTAATGAGTATTTTACAGAGTCCTTTCAAAAGTAAACTGTATTGTTCCCTTGCTGGTTTCAGTACATCCGAGTGAGGTGATTATGGTTTCTTAAAAAGCACTTTCAGGACTGCAGAAAAATTATCTACTTCAAAAAAAGATTTTTTTTGCCTATGTCTGGTGATAAATTTTAAAACCTTGAACATTTCACAAGCATCCTAGCAAGGGGTTTAAAATTATCTGAAAATCCTGCCTTTGATCCAAGGTGCATGGAGTTTAAAAACCCATCAGAGCCTACAGGCAGGGCTCTGCTTCCTGAGCTGCTGCTTGAGCAGGAAATTTTGCATAGTAAATACTTTAAAACTTTGGTAGTCAGAAAGGAATATTAAATTCAGGGGAGAACTAACATCTCTGAATAAACAGAGCGCATTTTCATGATGCCAGCGTACTTGTATAGATACTGACAACCTAGTTTATCAAAAAAATTTAAACTGCTGGGACATTTGGAGTCCATTTGTATTTTTTGGATGGACTGTCTATAGAGCTCAGAATAATAGGGGCATGAGGTGGGATTGGAGCTCATTTTTTTAACCTCTTTCCCTTTCCTTAGTGACTTGTATCATTTCATTATTATCAAGTTGAGGCAACCACAGTCTTGGTGCTGCTCTAAGATATTATTCATTGAAGTATCTGCTTTATACACTTTAAATATCTTAGGGTAGGCGGAGTTTGGAATACAGGGGGCAAATATTGGATAGGATCTGGAACACCCTATCAATTCATTAAATCATAATTTTCCCACACAAATCTTTGGGTTCTTAATTTTTGAATTGACCCTAGTCCTTTGTTGTTACAGCACTTTTTTCCTGAATCCTGTGAAAAGCCCTACCTGAAAAATTCTAACACCCCACCTGCTGTCTGTGTAGGTGAGTTATTCTTCTCTCTTAGAGAGGTTGGAGCTAGGCTACAAAAAAGTCCATACCTGTAAGTGTCTCCCCCATTTCCCTACCCCCATAAGCATATTTTAGAAGATATCGAAGGGATTACAAGTGTCTTAATTTGGTCCAAAGAAGTAACTTAATTTGGCCCAATGAAATTCTACTGGTAAAACTATTATATAAGGTGCTTCCAAAACAGTGAGAGGAGAGTAATCCTCTGGGGGACTCTTTACTTCTCTCTGCTCATCCTTCCATATCCTCACAGGCAGTTCTCATTCTTATCCCTGAGGTTCTTCGCTCTACTGAAAAAAATACTTGTTTGAAGATTAAATGTGTTGAAGTCTTATACACTGCCACAACTTACTAGAGACATCTGTTCTGTTGTTACTGGGATGAGGTGAACATCACCACATAGAACTTTGTTGTCCCTCCTTCATCATGCAAGGGAATTAGAGTTCTGTGAATTCCTACCCATTTCTCTGCTTTCAGCAGAAGGGACAACTGGCCATAAAATTTTGTCTTTTCTGAGACCAGCTCATCTCAGGCCAATCTAATAGCTTCCCAGCTTGCCCTCTCCCAGGTCCCTCATCGCTGGTGGCCCACGGGGCTGCAGACTTTTACTTCCCTTGAAGTGAAACTCATTTAAGCCTCCTCCCAGAGGGTCTGGCAGGTCAAGAGTGTTCTGTTTCATGTTCATGTCTTCTGAGTCCTCTCCCTGCTTTCAAGTGTATGGAGTAAACCCATAGCAGTACATGTTGTACAGAGCTGATTGGGCCTCTTCCCTTAAAATCTTCCAGTGTAACAGTATAAATGCCCTGGATTTACTTGTTAGATATATTTAGTCCCTGGGGTCGGGGGCGTGGTAGTGGTCAGGGGAACCTTCAGTTTCACTTTTGGATCCCACAGGTTTTGAATTACTTTGGATTTAGAGTAACCTGGTTAACATACTTCCAAAACTCTACCTGCTGCCACTTCCTTACCCAAATGTAAGTAACATGAGGGCAAAGATTCCCCCCCCTTTTGCAAAGCCTCCCCTTTTGCAAATCCCATGTACCTAGGCCTATTGTTGAATGAATAAACTGCTACAGTAGTGTATCTGCTTTCTGTAGCAAATGCTAATAATAATTCTTTCTGAAACAAAAAAAAATTCCTCAAAGAAATCAGGAAATGGAGTCATACTAGTTAATCCTTACTATTAATACAACTGACTACATTAAGACATTTTTGAAAAAGCTCTGTATGTATGATGCTTTTGGTCAGTCTGATTATGAAAATGGAACGGCATGTTTAACAAAAAGTTCTGTTTGTTTATCTATTTATCTGCAGGGTGATGGCAGAATCTGTTTACATTACCAAGTCAGGATTTTAAGTATGTAAATAAGATGAATTGCTGCTATAATTAAGTAAAAATTTAAAGCAACTTAATTCATAAAAAGTTAATGTCCCTTTTATTTTACCTATTAATTTGGTATACAGTATGGCTGTGCATAACATATTCTTACAGTAGGCATTATACAAAAATTCTGTGCCGTGTGGCAGATAACCTCATTAGAAGAAGGAAAAAAGCCTAAGTTGACATGGATCACCTGGTAGTGTCACAGTTATCTCTATTGCTGCCTGTATTTATGCAAAAAATAAAATCTCCAAACCCCTTCACACCTGATTTTGGTTTTAATGACTTTCAGACTCTTTAGTGGGAAGTAAATAAACAACTATTTAATAATAAAACCAGTGTTATTGAAAAATTTTGGAAAGGAAAACATTTTCTGATTTTGAATAATACATGTTTATTTGAGAAAATTTGGAAATTAAAAAAAAGGGTAAAGAAGATAAAATTACCTTAAATACCAGCTCTCAGACAGAGCCATTAACATTTTGATGTATTTCCTTCTCTCTATTCATGAACAGTGAAGTCTTCTGAGCTGCTTTTTGTTTCTTGTCCTTTGTTCCCAATTTCTGGGACTGGGACCAAATCAGAAACCTTGAGGGCATCTTGGGCTTCCCTTTTCACTCACCCCTTCATCTTTTGGCCCTATTGGTTTTACTTCCTTGAATATCCTTGTGCTGCATTGCCTTTGGTCCAGCCCCACTCCCATTATCCTAATTCAGTCTCCTTCATCTCTTATTTTGAATCTTGCAGCAGCTTCCTGCCCAGTCTTCCTGCCCCTGGTCACATCCTCCTCTGCTATGTGCACTGTTCTGAGACTGACAACATTTTTTTCCTAGCTGTTAACCCAGTGATGTCATACTTTCATTGAAACCTTTTCAGTGGCTCCCACTGTCCTCCTTTTTGTGATCTGCCATGATAACCCCCCAGCCTCTGCCTTGCCTTTCCCTCCCTGTCTTCTCCTTAGCTAACATCTAAATCCTTGGACAGCAGTTTCTAGATCATCCTCTTTATTATGTCCACAGTGGTCATACTTGCTGTTCCCTGTACATATGATACTTTTCTTCCAACCTTCTTGAAGTTTCAAATTTCTATGAAGTCTCAACAGTAAAGTAGAAAGGCCTTGTATTGCATGTCTATTATAAATATGTATTTTGAATGGCATCTTTCTGTTCTGCCTCCAGCCCTCAGCTTGTCATCACCAACTCTGGGAACACTCCCTATCCACAAAGACCAAGTTTCACTTGTTTGTGTTTCCACAGTTTACGACCAGCACTTAGTCATTGTAGAATTTAGGTCAGTAAGTGATCCTGAATATTTATGTCAGATGAAAGTCCCTAAGAAGCAATATTTTAGGTAGATTTTATAGGAATAGTCAACAATATACATGGACTATCTATCATATTTCAGGCACTGATCTCTGGTTCCTAGGAACTGGACAGACACCATCTTTGTTTTCATGGAAGTTTGTAGTCTGGTGGTGGGACAGACACTCAACAAGATGCAATGAATAAGCAAGATAATTTCACATGGAGATTAATCTGTGACGGGTTTGGATGCAGTTGTATGATTTTAGGTGACTGAGCTGGTGGGGGTAGGCTATGTTGTATGTAGCAATGTATTATCTAGGCATATGTCAATCGTATACTAAGTTAACAGCAATTGGCAGTGAGAGCTGTGCATATTTGTGGGACTAATGGTTTTAGGGTTAAAGCATTATTTGAATGAATAGAGGATGTTTAATTAAGATTTGAAGGAAACATGATAGCATTTAAATAATTGAATGACTATAAAAGAAGGAGATTCTGGAACACCCCAGACTGGCTGAAATGAACCAATCAAGAAAAGTTACAGAGAGGTATATTTTAACTTAACATAGAGAACATCTTCTAAATGTTTATAATTTACTTGTCAGTAGAATAGTTGTTTTGAATCTTTGAAGGGATGTGTTCAGGTACAGGTTATCTATCTGTTAGAGGAGACTGGGGAATTTCCTCTAAAGGTGAGAAAAGTAGCCTAGATAGTTTCAGAGATCCCTGTTATGTTAAGTTTAGGGAGCTTGACCTAGGAGCAAGAGAGGAAAGTATCCCGAGAGGAGATAATCCTAGCCAGAGCAGGAAGACCCCACAGAAGAGGTGGATGGAACAAGACATGACATTTCTTTGGAGAAGGGGCACATAGCAAATGTAAGAATGTTGTTTCATCAGCAAAAGAGGCTTCATGCTGATTGGCTGAGAAAACAGGAAACAGGAAGAAGAGAAAGAGCTCAAGAAAGGGAAAGAATCTTAATGGAGAAAATGGACTCTATCGAATGATTCCGGAATGTTAAATGCAGTAATGCTCTGAATAAATGTGGCATCAATTAAAGGGATAAGCTTTGATTATAAGTAATATCTGGCCTAGATATTGCTATGTCACTATTTCTTAGGTAATAGTTTTTAGTCTGGTACTACCTTGAATAGTATGTAAATTTATTTGCTATAGTATGCTTATCTTTGATTTCAGGCATAATAATGTGGCAAATCTTCATTTTTAGTATTCAGAGTTGTAGGTTGAGGTACAAATTTATTTGGACTCAGGCTTGGCTTGGTCAGGAAAACAACAAAGGAACATGTTTTTCTTCAGAGCTGCCATCATTGCCTTTTATGTTGTGGTTGGCATTTTGGCAGCATAGTTGTGTGCCACCTAGAACTCAACATAATTAACTTAGGTTTCTCAGGCTTAAAAGAAAGGAACCTTGGATTTTTAAGAGATTAAATAAACTTTACTTGAATAACAATGGGTTGTAGAACAATGCTTTTACTTTTACACATGTCATTTATTTAAGTTATACAGATTATTCTTGTGTTTATTTTTTCCTTCTAGCAAAAACAATTTCGTTCCAGTATTTTAAGTTATTAATTCATCCTAGGTTAAGTTTTCCAGTTCAGGAGGAAAAGTAGTCAAAGTGGAAACCCCCCCTTATTTTTAACATTTTCCACCGAAGCAGAACAGTCATTTCCTAATCTTCTCGTAATGCCCTGGGGGCATTAGACAGACATTGCTGCGTAAAAAAGAGAAAAATAGGAATTGCAACATGTTTGATGGAAGTATAATAAGGGAAAAGTATTAAATCACAAAAAGTGGATTTATATTTTTTCCTCAATATCTGTGTCTTTTAGCTAATAGGTTTATTACCTCTTATTGTTGGAGGGTTGACAAAGATTTGTAGAATGTTATTTTGTCTACTTAACAACTTATTTAAACACTGTTATTTCTAAATGGATCATTTCACTTTTTGTCTGGAAGGTGACAGTATATTTATTATGGTTTATTTCATAAATACCCACTTGCAAATAGACCTCTTCACACTTGGGTGTGCCTCTTTGGAAACATGCAGAAGAAATTCTTCCAATGTGAATTACTTTTTGACTTTTCAGACTTAAGATGAAATTGCTTAAAATAAAAGGAAAAATAAAAATACATTGTTTGTTTCAGTGTACATTTGGAAGGTTACAAAAATTGGGTTAAATATTGATGTTTGCTTTTTGGTATTTTTGTCTTTTAATTGACAAGTTAATAAGGATATTTCCTTGGGTGAGATCATTTTCTGTGAACTTGGGAGGAATCAGTTTGCCTGTTTGCCAGTGGACACACGGAAAATACATCATTGGAGCCCATATGTTGTTTATTTTTTTATTATGAACTATTTCAGTAATCCAGAAAAATATGAATAATAAATTTAATAAATACTCATCTACTCATCATGTACTCATGTCAGATTCATCATTTTGTCCTATTTACCTCCGGACTTTTTTTTGTAGATATAAAGCATTTAAAATGTACTTGAGGTACTCTGTGTACAATTTACTCACTCACCAGAGATAGCCACTATTATAAGTGTGGCATTTATCATTCCCATTTATTTAATATTTATTCTTTTAACTATAAAATATTTATCCATAAAAATCATGATATTATTTTGTATGTTTTTTGACTTTATACACATCGGCTGTTATACAAATCATTTTTTATTATTTCATTAATTTATCATAAGTATTGAGGAATATCCATGTAGATATATATAGTTTTAGGTCCTTTATATTAATTACTATATAATATTCTATTATATAAGTTGCTACAATTTTCACATATCCATTCTCATGTTGGATACACATTTAAATTGTTTCCAATATTTCTGTTGTAAATAGTCTTGCCATGAACATTCTTGTGATTTTTTTTTTTCCAAGAAGACGTGAGAGAATTTCCCTAGGAGTAGAATTTCTGGGTGGCTTATTAGTTTTCTATTGCTGCAGAAAGAAATTACTCCAAACATGCTAGCTTAAAACAGCACACATTTATTGTTAATATCTCCCAGTTCTATGGGCATCTGACATGGTTCTCACTGAGCTAAAATCAAGGTGCCAGCAAGGCTTAATTCTCCTTTGGCATGTAAGGTAACATATTCAGAGGTTGTTGTGAGTAGCTCATGAATATCTTTGAGGGGGAGTGTTATTGTGCCTACCATAAGTCATAGGGTATTATACATTGTCCACTTGACTAGATAGTCTTAAATTCCTATTTTAAGTGGTGTGTGCGCATTTATACTCTCTCTGAAAGTGTATGAGAATTTTAGTTGTTCCATATCATTGCCAATGCTAGGATTAATAATGCTTTAAAATATTACCCAATCTGATGTGTGTGATTTAGTATCTCATTGAGCATCGTTTTATATAATTACTGGCTGCCGAAGTTCCTTTTTTGTTGATTGCCTATTCCTTTCCTTTTCCTATTTCTAAATTGCTCATTCTTATTTTGTTTTCTTACTCATTTATGAAGGGCTCTTTAAATAATTTCATTACTAATTCTTTGTTGGTTATTTGCATTGCAATATTTTTTCCTATTGTGAATCATCTTTACACTTTGTTAGGGGTTCTTATATTGCAGAAAGATTTTAATTTTAAAGTTAACAAATTCTGTCATTTCCTACTTTCAATAAAAAAGATGTCCCTCTTTATTCTTTAAATAAAGAGCAACAATGTACACTTAAATAATTTTCTTTGTCTATATATGTATTTCTGGTTTTTTTTGAGATGAAGCAACACAAAAAAGTCTGATTTATTGGGATGGCTCAGTTTATACAGGCTGCAACTGCATAATTTAAAGATTGTTGGGTTTATGAAATGTTATTGCTAGGAAGAACTTCAGAGATGATCTGGTCCAAAACTGAGGCCCAGAGGCAGAGAGTGGCAATTCTAGATGTACTTTTATTGATGGATTGAATTGCATACGCACTGCATTATATTGTATTATCTGTATTGGCCAAGGGGCCCTGCTTTACTCTGAAGAGTATGATTATGAAAATAATAACTAGACATCAGTTTTGTTAAGAATCATCTCTTAGCTCTAAGGGTGCATATTTTCTTTGGTAAGTCTTCTGTCACAAGCATAACTCTATTGTGGAACAGTCCCAAAACGGAAACTTACTTTAGTGAAGTCCCACAACTTTGCTATCTGGGTACTCATCCACATCACTACCTATTCCACACACTGCTCCTCCTTCTACTCACTAAACAGGTTTTATTTTCTCAATATCACTCAATTTTCAGATTTCTTAAGATCAAGAATAAAATTAAGTGCATTTCTTATGCCCAAAATAAGTGTCTCAAGATTTTTTCACTATTCTTTTCTTAAGGGAGTGTTGCAGAGGAGCTTAAAAGTGAGTGACAGTTGACAAAAGATGTGGTTGCCCAGCAACTGGCAATTTAAATAACTAGAAGCTGATATGATTTACCAACCTGATAAACAGCAAGGACTTTAATACAATCTAAAGGACCGCTACAGATGTTGCATTGAGCTATTTATATGTGTTGATCTGTCTCAGTCTATTTTAATACATGCATACATCTATGCATATTTTTTCTTGCAGAACTGGAAGATGGAAGCAAGGGCTGTGTCTTTTCCCCTGTGTGACATTAATAGAAGTTGCCTGTAATAAATTGAATTGTTTTAGTCCCCTTGTTTTTATACAGATTCTCAAGTTTCAAAAAAGGCTTTCTCACTCAGAGGGAATAAATGTCCTGCGGATTGAGTGCTGAGTTTGTTTTGAGTTCTGACACTGTGTTTATATACACAGTAATTGCTACATTATTTTATCATTTGAAACTTTTTTCCAGTTTTTGAGATGGATTTGCAGTTGTTCTTGATTCTTCACAGGAATAATGAGGTATAATAGGATTGGCTCTGAGTGAGTTACCTTAATTGATAATCCTGTTTTACTAAGGGTATCATTAAGAGGCTTGATCAACTTCATGAGCCAGTTGGCTTCCTAGAGCAGGTGAGCTTCTGTCTTTGCAGCCTCCTTGACCCTTAGTGAATATCTTTCACATGGTTTTTGAAAGACACCCTGGAAAAGCTGCAACCCATATTGTACTGTAATAATAGTATAGTAATCCAAAGAGTGCCGCCTCCTGGCAGGAGGTTAGTGCCATCATTTTGTATGTAAATGACTCATTTTTGAGGCCAGAGAGGTGGCTTACTGCCTGTAATCCTAGCACTCTGGGAGGCTGAGGCGGGAGGATCCCTTGAGATCAGGAGTTCACGACCAGCCTGAGCAAGAGCGAGACCCCGTCTGTACTAAAAATAGAGAAAATTAGCCAGGCCTGTTGGTGCGCACCTGGAGTCCCAGTTACTTGGGAGGCTGAGGCAGAAGGATCGCTTGAGCCCAGGAGTTTGAGGTTGCTGTGAGCTAGGCTGATGCCATGGCACTCTAACCCAGGCGACAGGGCGAGACTCTGTCTCAAAAAAACAAAAAAAACAAACTTATATTTGAGAAGCAGTCTGTATAAAATTCTACCATCTCAGTGGGAACAGAGTGTGCTACATAAAACAAACTACTGACATCCTGTTGCTAGCATAAAATTTGAGATAATTTTGAGGATAATTTTTACATTGAAAATATTTTATGATATGGGGAATACAAAAATAGATCATTTTTAATCACAAATGGTAGAAGGACACAGCAACACACTTTTAAAATTATTTCTTGAAATTATTTATAATTCATTGAGGGTAGGATTTGGTGAACTTCCAGGAAAGGAGGACATTTCTGTTAACCATTACTAAAATTCAGTATCCTAAAGCTGTGTGCCAGTTCTTAAGTGGTAATTTCCCCTTCTACCTCTAAACACAATGAAAACTCCCCTTCTTCAAATTCCTGTAGCACCTGTGCTATCCCGTTTTTTTTTTTTTAGGGAAACGATAGTCATCAGGGCTGCAGCGGTTCATAATTCTAGGGGCAGTTTGCAGCATAGAGCCCTGAATGTCATAACAATACCTCACATTTATTGAGCACTATGCTTAGTATTTTAAATATATTGTCACTCATCCCTAGTGATCCTGCAAGTAGCTATTAGAGCCAGCAACTTATAGGAGAGGAAACTGAAGGTCAGAGTGGTAAATAATTTGCCTGTGAAAATATAACAGTTGGAATTTGCCTTAAAGTTAATCAGACTCCAAAGTCTGTGTACTTTTTACCATGTTACTTTCTCTATATGTTTTATTTTGTTTCTTAATTGTTCATATGTGTATGCTGTTTCTCCAGTGGTTCTCATACTTTAGCTCAGCTAAGAATTACTGTGGAAATTTGTTAAAACTGCTCTTTCTGGGCCCTTGTCCCAAAGATTCAGATTTAGGAGGTCTCAGATAAGTCTTGAGTATCTAAATCTGCATTTTCAGGGGCGTTCTTGGACCACACTCTGAAAAGTCACCGGTGTGAAATCTGTGAGGCAAGAACTATCTCAGGCTTGTACTTATACTGATCATTCACAGCAAACACTCAGTAGGTACATGTTACTTTATAAATTCAAGCATGGTTAAAACTGTCACCCCTGTGCTAAATGGACCCCACAAAGTTCCATGGCATGAACCTGGTTGTTCTTAACTTGAATATCAATATAAAGTTTATGCAAGTTAGAAAAGTCAGTACTAATTGGTAGGGTGAAGTTCAAAGAACAAGATATCTGATATGATGATTCACTCTTTACCTATTAGCATATTCAGGAAATTTAGAAGTATACTACATTAAGTATCCTGGTGTGTGTTCACAAGGAAGCCTCTGTAGGAAAAGGAAAAGTATAGGCTAGAAAAGGACCAGAGAGGGATGGAATCGAGATAAATCTTAGGTATAAAATAGAGTTCTTTGGGAGGGGATGGGAAACAGGTAAAGATGGGAGATGTGAGGTTGGTTCAACTCATTAGTGAAGGTAGGTTCTTTGGAAAGGGTCGAAGAGGAATGGCCTATTCACCTGGAAGAGATCCTGGAGAAACCTAGTGGAAAAGTGGGCCATAGATGGGGGGATGAGGAGTAAACAGAATCAGTGACAATGCAGGTCTTGCCTGGGGAAGAGTCCCATGTACCTTACATCTTTGAGCAATGGCCCTGGTGGCTCAGGGCTCATCCTGGTTTCCTTCTTCAATGTGTGGGTATTCTGCTATTATAATTTCTTCACCTGAGGGGCATATCTGTCCCTGCCTGCAGATGTATTTTGGCTGGCTTAAAATTGGATGGACCACTAGTAATATGTAGAGCAGCAAGTAAAATGACCCGTGAAATCCTGCCCAAAATAGAAAAAGGAGCCTATTGAAATTCCCAAGCCAAATTGACAAAACCATAGAAAAATTCTTTATAGAAGGATCTGTACAGTACTAGGGGAATACACTTCGTGTTTCTCTTCAAATTTCTACAAAATATAGTTGTACCTAACTTACTGTTTTTTTTTTTTTTTTTTTTTTTTTTTTTTTTTAAAGATTAGAAAGTTTTTAGTTTTTAGGATGGCAAGTTGTTTTTTTTTTTATACTTAGTTAATTAAATTATTATATTA
>CAUYRT010090363.1:0-40761 GCA_963574885.1 Lepilemur ruficaudatus | reverse complement strand
AGTGCCGTGGCATCAGCCTAGCTCACAGCAACCTCAAACTCCTGGGCTCAAGCGATCCTCCTGCCTCAGCCTCCCGAGTAGCTGGGACTACAGGCATGTGCCACCATGCCCGGCTAATTTTTTTTACATATATTTTTAGTTGTCCAATTAATTTCTTTCTATTATTAGTAGAGACAGGGTCTCGCCCTTGCTCAGGCTGGTTTCGAACTCCTGACCTTGAGCGATCCGCCCGCCTCGGCCTCCCAGAGTGCTAGGATTGCAGGCGTAAGCCACCGCGCCCGGCCTGTTCAAGAGTCTTTTAAGTTATCATTCTAGTTCTTGGCCATGTTGTTCTAGATAATTCAAGTTACCAGAAAACTGAACCCCAAATAAATGAGGTGTATTTGTTTAACTGACTTCCTGTAGAAAGACTGATGGAAGCAATGATGCTTCAATTCTACCACCTTTTCCCAAAAGTATACTTGCACTTCCAGTTATCATTTCTTACAGGTTTACTGGTTTAAGGAAGGTGGGAAGATAGGTAAGAAGGTGGAATCAACATATAAATGGCCTAGTTTAGACCAATGTTTGTCAAACTGTCCATTAGTAGGCAGTGAAATAAATGTAGTGGAAATTAGCAGGCTGTAACTAGCGTTATTTGTAAACAAAACTCAATAGTATAAAATAAAAGAATGCATGCTTTAAGCACTATAATGGTAAATACTGCTTTATGAAGCTTCCTCCCAGCTAGAGAGAAGAGTACATTCATTTAGCAAATATTTATATAGTTCCTACTATGTTACCATACATTGGGGATACAGCAATAAACTAAATAGATAACTCTTTGCTGTCATGCACCTTACTTTATACTGGTGGGAGATAATTTGTTTACTTATATTTACTTGTATAAAAAGTTAAGGAGAAAAATAAATCTAGGTGGAAGAGTATGGGGGTGTGTGTATGTGGCTGTGTACATGTACATCTGTGCTAAGATTTTAGAGAAAAAAATCAGAAACTATTTGGGACATGTTAAGTTTGAGATGCCTACTGGACATCTAAGAAAGATGTTATGTAAGTAGCTGGAAATGTACATGGGGAGGGACTGACTGGAGCTGGTTCAAAAAGGATGAGCAGAGAGAAATTGGAGACAGAAAATATGGAAAATTCTTTCTGAAGAATTTTGCTAAATCAGAGAACAGTTTTAAAAGCTAGAAAAGAAAATGGAGTAATGAAAAATAACCATCAAAACCAGAAAAATTAATGATGCTCAGAAGGGAAAAGAACTACTAACGCCAGCATCCCTGAGTAGGCCTTGGCTAGGAACTTAGAGTTCACCCACAGCAGCAAACAGAAGGCTGAGTTTATGGACACAGTGCAGGGTAGGTGGGTGGAGTGGTGGTGGAAACCTGTAAAAATGCTCTTCTACTTGCCTCTATTTTCTGAGTGAAACAGAAACCAAGGCTATCAGCTGAGGGTGAAGATAGGAAAGATGCTGTATGCTTAAAGAGAAAGAAGGTATGATGCAGTTCCACAGGACAGTGAAGAGCAACTGTCAGGCAGTGCTAAGGGTTTACTTAAAGTTAGTGCCCAAGAAATTAAAATGAGACTAGTGAGCATGGCTCCGTGTTTTTCTCCAGCCATGTCTAGCTATACACATCAGGTATAGAGAATAGACATTTGAATGTTTTTTTTTTTTTTGGAGACACAGTCTCACTCTGTTACCCAGGCTAGAGTGTCATGGCATCAGCGTAGCTCACAGCAACTTCAAACTCCTGGGATCACGCAATCCTCCTGCCTCAGCCTCCTGAGTAGCTGGGACTACAGGCATGCGCCACCATGCCTGGCTAATTTCTTCTATATATTTATAGTTGTCTGGCTAATTTTCTTCTATTTCTAGTAGAGACGAGGTCTCCCTCTTGCTCAGGCTGGTCTCGAACTCCTGACCTCGAGCCTTCCTCCTGCCTCGGCCTCCCAGAGTGCTAGAATTACAGGCGTGAGTCACCACGCCTAGCCAGACATTTCAATTTAACCAATATTTTAGCCACAAGGATATGATGAAGTAAGAGAGGGACCATGGGACTGAGAGTATATGCAAGAATGATTATAAAGGCACAGTGGTTAGAACTGAAGCTAAGTAAGGAGGAAAGAAAGAACGTGAGAGGGGTGAGAGTTAAAAGATGGTAGGATCAATAAATTATAACTCTGATAGGGTAAAAAAAATTGTTAGCACTAGGAACTAGAGAAAGTGAGTTGGAAGGATGGGAGGGATAGTCAAAGAGTCTGATGTATAAAACTGAAATTTTGGAGTGGTTCCAGACACTGGTAATGGCAAGGTCCTGGGAGTGACAGTGAGTAGCTGAAGCAGGGTGGAAGCAAGATCCCTGGAAGAGAGAAGTAAAGGAACTTAGAGGCCAGCATGTGTGGGTACGTGCTCATATGTGTGCACAAGACAGACAATATAAAACATATTTCTAGCTAGATAATGAATATTTAAAAGCCATGCTTTTAAATTTTAAATTTTAAATTTTAAAGCATTGCTCCAATGCTTTGTAAACTTTAATGTTCACATGAATCACCTGGAAATCTTGTCAAAACGCAGATTATGATTTAGTAGATTCTTTAACAAGCTCCCAGGCAATTTTGACACTGCTGGTCCAGTGCAACAGCCCATGAACCATCCTTTGAGTAGTGATGCTCTAGCGTGGATCTTCAATGTTAACTGGGTCTGTGAAACTATTTATAAACTGCTTTACTGATTCATATCTTAATTCTTACTGAGGTAGACAGTCGAAGGGTAAAGAGTATTTCAGTCTTTCTTAACCTTTTACGGTCTTTTATTTTTTCTTTTCTATCATTTAATACTTTCTTACTCATAACCCAACCTTAAGTTTTTCACCTTCACCTATTCATCAGGCAAAAGCAAGTATGCAGAGAATCAAGATACTGTCTTATGCCTATTTTAGCAGACATTCCAATGTTCCTTTTAAAAATATGTGATAATGTGCTAATTGTTTTTCTGTCTGAAAAATAAACTGCTGTGATGGGTGCCAAAAAATGTTAAGTAGGCTTTGTGCCAATGAAGGCAGAAACATGAATTAACAATCCTCACTGCCTCTACTGGACTGCATTTAGCTTGACTGAATGAATGGCTGTACTGAATGTACTCAGAGCACAGTGTATGTAACTCTACGTAAGTTGCAGTGACAGGAAGGGGTGAGAGGAAGAACAACTGGGTCAGCCTTTACTTTCAAAAATGCTTTTCCGTGAGATAAACATGATTATCATCACTGATGATGAATATTAAGCACCTATTAGCATTTTGAGAATAGTTCATTAATCCTGAATAGTTCTGTTTGCTTCAGAGAAATATACATATTTTTAAAAAAGTATCATTACCTCAAACATCCTGAAACATCTTAAATATTGAGACCCTTTACAAAATGAATGTATGAGCACATTTACATTCACTTCATAGGTCTAAAATAAAATTCCAGTTTAAAAGAAGAGCTCATGGTAGCCACCATCTTTATGCTATAATAATGGATTATTTCTAAAGTCATGGTTGGACCATGATCCCTAACAATTCCTAAAGAAAAATATGATCACTTTCTTAATGTACACTGGATGTAATTTACCTCCACACACAGCAGGTAATTGATGGGACTGCTTTCATCCTCTATAATATTTTACTCTGCCTTTTTAGGAGGAATGATCTTGATCATAAACAATTAAGTTCTAATGCATGACTTACTAGGAACACAACCACTTACCACCCAAGTTGTTGCTGAGCATTATGTTGAAACTCAATACCTATACGGTTACTCTGGCTGTTTTCCAGCATGTTTTATAGTTCTTCCTTTCCTGTCAACAATATTTCTCCATGAGTACACAAACCTCATTTCTCATAAATGGGGGCTACAGTTTGGGATATGCACAGTTGTTTAGAAAATAATTTCAGTAAGCAGATATGTCAAGTAATGGCACACTTTAAAAAGAAGAGGAAGTGTGAAGGCATGAAAAATACTAAGCGTTCAGGAAAGAGCAAGTAGCAAAGACTAGATGGCATATGGTATCCGTGTTAGGGAGAAGTAGGAGAGAAAGCAAGAGAGGCAGACTGAGAAGAATCATGAAGTCAGTGTTTTATAAACAGTATTGATCATTGCAGTAGACAGAAGATAAGGACATGATGACTAGCTAGGATAGCTAGGTGTAAGGGAATTATGATGTAGCTATGTATGACTATTCATCCAAATTGCCTCCCACCACTACCAATTTGGTAACTGGGTTTTTTTGTTTTGTTTTTTTACATGTCCATGGCAGGAGACTGGTTTGTCCCCACCTAGCCAGGGTGGTGGGGGTGGGGGTGAGGAGGACGTATAGGCATTAGGTCTCTGGATGGCCAGAGCTAAAGGACCCAGGAGTCCCCTGGTCATTATGTCAATGATCATGTTACGGGTACTCTCGAACACACCCCTGGGCTCCACAATGACACCTAGTTCACCTCCTGTTCATGGAGCCTGCTTTGCACAAAGTGAAGCCCAAATAAAAGAAATAAGCAATTGATAACCAAAATGGCCTAAGCAAGTACCTTTTGGGTCCTCTTTCCCTAGTGTCTAAAATTAAGGGACTGGACTAACACAGCAGCATGGGAACCAACCTCACCCCAACTTTGCTGCTTACTAGCTGGGTGTGACCTTTGGGTGTGTCCTAGTTTCCTCATCTATGAAACAGGGATAACAACAGTACCTATCAGTTAGGTACTAGTAGGTAACTTTAGGTGACTGATCAGTTAGGGTTGTTTCAAAGATGAACCAAGTTAATAATTACAAAGCACTCAAAATAGTGCCTAGAAGAAAGTACTACGTAAGTAAACAAGTAAATTTCCAAGGTCCCCTCCAACGTGGACTTTTTCAGGCCAGGAAGAACCTTTTTTTTTTCTTTTTTTTTTTGAGATAGGGTCTCACTCTGTTGCCCTGGCTAGAGGGTGATTACAGGTGTGAGCCACTGCACCTGGCCTTGGTAACCATGTTGTACAAAGTGACTCTGGGCCCATGGTCAGAGCCAACAGAACATTGGGTCCGAAGCAAGTTGAGCCAATGAACTCTCTCCTCTAGGGAACCTGGAATTGAGTGTAAGAGAATCCTTGCTCTCCTGAATGGGATATGAACTTTGGAGGCTATTGATAATTGCTATTTCCCACCACGGAGAGAGGGAAATGAAAAACACTGGTCAACAGTGAGAGAAAAATGAAGCAGGCATGAGAAGAGAGTGAGAGACAACGAGGGAGAAATGGGAGATGAAGAGACAGAATTTCTGGTGCTCTGAGAAGCTCTGGTTCCAGGCTGACCCAGCTGCCTCCCTGACTTCAGGTTCTGGGGGGCACATTTGAATACTTAAAATGAAAAATTCACCTTTTGCTTAAGCTGATTTAGCTGGACTTTTGTCCTTTTACAACCAACTGTAAGAGTTAGAAAGGAAAAAAAAACCCGATATGCCAGTCAGGGTACAACCAGAAAAACAGAAACCACACTGAAGTATTTAATACACGTGCAATTTAATGTAGGGAACTGGTTACAGTAAAGGAAGAGCCAAGAAACCCCCAGAAAAGATGGGTAAACCAACTCAGAGACTAGCAACAGCAACAAGCTGCTACCACCCCAGGCTGGAAGTACAAAGAGAGACACTGGGGTTATCAGAGTTCAGGAGCCAGAACACTGGTGGGCCCTGCCAGGCAGAGGGTGGAGATAGAGCAATGGAGAACGTATAATCCACACAGGCTGAGACAGAAGGACAAAGAGATCCGATCCTTGGCTTTTCTTTTCTTTTAGCCTCCAATTTCCTGGTGCCTCCCATCAGCAAACTTAGAGCGAAAAGCCAAGTGGCAGTTACGTGAGTTATAGTTTTCCAAACAACTCTCTTGAGTCTACTCCCTCATCTCTCTCCACAAGTATAGCCTATGCCAATTTCTTATATCATACTCAGGCCCATCCTCTTCACTAGGTGTGCCATAACAACTTAGAAATTTATATGTAAGATTCAGTGAAAAGGAAGATGACTTTGGTTTAGTATCCTATACCAAAAGCTGTGTGGCTAGCTATTTTAGGGCTGAGTCATGCTTAAGGTTGGCAACCAAAGTTTCAAACCTATCGAGCAAAGAGCAGATCCTACACAAAAATGAACTCACAAAGTTAAAGTCATGAGGATCCCCATGGAACAGTATTGCCTGTTTTACCCATCATTACTGTATATATCTAAAACTATCAAAATTAAAATAGAATATGGATATTCTCATTGACAGTAGTTGCTAATGAAAGATTTCAATATATCCACAAACTACATGTGAGCTTAGTTAAAAACTATTAATTGATCTAATAATTTGATTCAAAAGCTCTAACTTTGATTTGGTATTTTAAAAATACATAGGACATGAGAATCAATATGCTATAAGTAGTAAGTTAATAATATCAATAGAAGGTAAGCAGTCAGTGGCTGAAAAGATTCATTGAACAATTGGTTGTACAGAGTAACCAGATTTCCAATTCCCTTTTTTCTTCATATTTGACTAATTTATAACCGTTAATGAGCTGCAGCAACAGAAGAATAATTCAGCTAGATTCTTTAGCTTTCAGAATATAAATATAATTTTTAAACTAGTAAGAACTCCAAAACATATGATTGTCTAAAGTTTTTCATTTTTCATTCATTTTAATTTTATACCTTTGCATATTAACAGAAATAAACAATATCACTATTTTAGACAATAATAACTAATATTTGTTGACTGTTTCTTACCAGTAACTATATTATTTACTCTTCACAACTTAGGAAACTACAAAATGCCCAATGGTAGTTTTTTTTGGTTAATAATTACAGGTAACACTAGAGCATTTGCCATGTTGCCAGGCACTTTACTCCGATGCTTTACATTTATTAATTCATTTACTGCTCAGAATAACTTGTGTGATTGGTATTACTATAATTCCCTTTGTACAGACAGAGAAACTGAGAGATGGAGTGGTAAGGAGGCTTGTGTAGCTAGTTAGTGGCTGAGCCTTCTAAGCAGTCCAGAGTCTCTTCTCTTACTATGACACTATACCGTCTCTCAACTGTTTGTTTCATCACTAAATACAATTGAAGTGTTAAATATTAACATCTAAGTTGGATAATATTTATTTTTACTATACATATTTTTAAAAAAGTTACAGAGGCTAAACTCTACATAGCAACAAATCTAGTTTCACTGATTTTGGAAGCATCGCTAATAGAAGGGACCCCTTCTAGCATCTTCCACTTAAACTATCCAAAACTTTCAATGCTTCCCATCTCTTATAAAACTTACCAATAGTAAGGTCATGCACTGGCTGAAACCTCTTGTCTGTAAACTGTAGCAATAAGCATGATTTACCAACACCTAGAAGGTAAAAAAAACAAAAAGAAAAACATTAAGAGAAAACTCACAGAAATTATGAAACACTTTACAAGCATATGGAAAAGAGGTAGCCAAGGTTTCTGGTACTCTGAACAACCTACTGTGATTTCTCAAAACTCTATAATTTTTTGGGAAATTAGAGGACTGGTGATTTAGGTGAAAGCTGTAAAAACATCTAAAATACCCTTTTCACCCTTTCTTATTCATTATTTCAACGTGAAAAATAAATGCAGCAGTTAAACTCCTATAAGACAACTAACGAGGTCCCCTTGGTAGCCTCTACCGCAGTACTCATTCAGTACAGTTTATGTGCACTTTTGTTTTTTGTGTAACAGTGAAAATATTTAAAGCACAGCATTAGTTTATCATACTCCCCTAGAAAAAACAAATAAATAAGCTAGAAGTAAGTTTCCAGGATCTACTATTCTGGAAAAAGCTGCTTGCTCTATTTTCTCACTAATTCATTTCATGAGCAACTGTAATCTGTATGGCATTCCTTCATTCTACTAAAATTGACCTCATAAAGGTCATGAATAACTTCAATTCTAAATTCAAAGAAAAACTTTCTATATTCATCCTACTTGCCCTCTAAGGAGCATTATTGGATATTGAATAACACACCTCTTTCCTACTCACTAGGTCCTCTAAGAAACATTCCCTCATCTTCACCCTAGACTAAGGCTGCTTAATTGATAGCATTCTGCACTTCTACAAAACACTAAAGGGAGTTATCATTCATTCAATCATTCACTCACTCACTCAACGTCTTTACTGAATTCTAAGTATGCACTGCACTAAGGACTTGAAGATACAGTAGTGCAGAAAACTGATATGGTTCCTACACATGGAATTTACAGTCTAGTACAGGCGGAGAAATTAAACAAAATGAACATCCCAATACTATATTGTACATGAATAATTTGAAACAATTATAATGACTGCAATTTGAAATGAAGTGCTATGAGAAAGAGTAACAAAAGAGACTTAATTTAGACTAAAGGGATGGAGAAAGTCTTTATGAAGAAGTGACACTGAAACAAACTGGAATTTAAAAACACGTGACATTACAGAGTTTTCTTCTCTTTCTGTTATATTACAAAAGGCCCCCAAATCAAACTCATTTTTATCAGATTTTTAAACTCCTTTGAATATTCTTTTGTGTGTAGGATAAAAGACAAAAGGATAGTTTTTCTACATTAAAAAAGGTTGTTACCGGCTGGGCGTGGTGGCTCATGTTTGTAATTCTAGCACTTTGGGAGGACGTGGCAGAAGGATAACTTGAGGCCAGGAGTTCGAAACCAGCCTGTGCAACATACCGAGACCCCCGTCTCTACAAAATATAAAAAAAATTAGCCAGGCATGGTGGAGCGTGCCTGTAGTCCTAGCTACTCGGGAGGATGAGCCAGGAGGATCACTTGAACCCATGAGTTTGAGGTTGCAGTGAGCTACACTAGCACTACTGCACTCTATCCTGGGTGACAGAACAAAACTCTGTCTCAAGAAGAAAGGGGGGAAAAAATGAAACGAACAAACAAAAAAACCCTTTCCCACCTCATAAAAGAATATATATCACTCTAGCAATACCAATCTTATTCTAAGTGCTGGTTAAATATAGAAAATGCTTACTCTTTGGTCCCTCACTTCAAGACTCCATATTATCTACATTATTTTTTATTTATTAATTTTTTTAAAAAGAGACAGGCTCTCCCTGTTGCCCAGGCTAGGTCAGGCTATTCTCAAACTCCTGAGCTCAAGAAATCTTCCTGCCTCACCCTCCCGAGTAGGTGGGACTACAGATGTGCACCACCTTGCCCAGCTTCCAAATTCTTCTAAAACATTTTTTTGATAGGTAATAATTGTACTTACTTATGGGGTACGGAGTGATATTTTGAGATATATATATATATATATATATATATGATATGTAATGATCAAATCAGGCTACTTAGCATATCCATTTGCCTGAAACATTTATCCCTTTTTTGTATGTGTTGGGAACATGCAAAATCCTCTCTTCTACCTATTTAAAAATATACATATAACAAATAATAAGTATATAACATAATATATAATTATTTACAGTCACCCTACAGTATTATAGAACAGAACATGTTCCTCCTATCTAGCTGTAATTTTGTAACCATTAACCCAGCTGTCCCTATCTTCTCCTTTGTCCTAGCCTTCCCTAGGCTCTAATAACCATAATTCTACTGTCTACTGCTATGAGCTCAACTTTTTTAGCTCCCACATATTACAGATATGAGAACATTCAGTATTTTTCTGTGCCTGCTTATTTCACATAACGTAATGTCCTCCAGATTCATCCATGTTGCTGCAAATGACAGGATTTCATTCTTTATTTTTTAGGAATGAATATATACCATGGTATATTATATACCACATTTTCTTTATCCGTTCATTTGTTGATGGACACATAGGTGATTCTGTATCTTTGCTAACATGAATAGTGCTGTGATAACCATGGGGGTGCAGATAATCTCTTTGAGATACTGATTTCCTTTCCTTTGAATAAATACCCAACAGTGGGATTGCTGGATCATACGGTAGTTCTATTTTTAGTTTTTTGAAGAATCTCCACACTGTTAGATAGTGGCTGTACTACTTTCCACCAATAGTGCGTAAGAATTCCCTTTTCTCCACATCCTTACCAGCATTTTTTTTTTTTGTCTTGATAATAACCATTTCAACTAGGGTGAGATGCTATGTCATTGCCATTTTGATTTATATTTCCCTGATCAGATGTTAAGCATTTTTTCATATATTGGTTGGCCATTTGTGTGTGTTCTTTTGAGAAATGTCTATTTAGAACCTTTGCCCTTTTAAAATCAGATTTGATTTTTTTTTGATATTGTTTGAGTTCATTGTATATTCTGCATATTAATCCCTTGCCAGATGAACAGTTTGCAAATATTTTCTTGCATTCTACAGGTTGTCTCTTCACTCTATTGATTGTTGCTTTGCTGTACAGAAGCTTTTTGGTTTGATATAATCACATTTGCCTATTTTTGTTTTGTTGTCTGTGCCTTTGAAGTCTTATCTATAAAATCTTTGCCCAGACCAATATCCTGAAGTATTTCCCTATATTTTCTTCCAGTAGTTCTATAGTTTTGTATCTCACACCTAAATCTTTAATCCATTTTGAGTTGATTTTTGTATATGGTGAGAGATAGAGCTCTAGTTTCATTCTGCATACGGGTATCCAGTTTCCCCAGCACCATTTATTGAAGATAAATAAATACATTTGTGCCCATAAACTATATCAATATAATTTTTGGGCTTATAACCTCCTTGAAAATGATCTCTTCTGGCTTTGTCAGGCTATAACTATCCCCCTGGTATCTTAATTCTGTGACAACCACTATTGATCTCCCATGTAACCCTGAAATACTGGCAGTTTTCCTTACCACCCCACTTTAGTTAGCTTTTTCTCATTTGAGAGTACTAATAATACTAATAGTACTCTCAGTCCCGTAGCCTTGATCTACTTCTTTTTTTTTAAATTTTAACAGATTTAGAGGGTACAAATGGCTTTTTGTTACATGGATGAACCATATAGTGAAGTCTAGGCTTTTAGTGTATCCATCACCTGGACAGTGTACATTGTACCCAATAGGTACTTTTTATCCTGTACTTCCCTTTCACCCTCCCCCTTCTGAGTCTCCAATGTCCATTATGTCGCTCTGTATGACCACGCATACCCATTGCCTAGCTCCCATTTATAAGTGAGAACATATGGTGTTTGGTTTTTTGTTCCTGGGGTACTTCACTTAGGATAATGGTCTCCAAATCCATCCAAGTTGCTGCAAAAGACATTTCACTCTTTTTCATAGTAGGATTCTATGCGGGGTGTGTGTGTGTGTATACATATACACCTACCTCAGTATTTCCTCATCTCTGGAATTATTTCCCAATGGATCACACTTACAAGAAACTCAGAACCATGCTTAATTCCTCCTCCTTTTTTATCATCCACTGCTAATGATTCATCAATCTCATCAATTCTTTCAGAAATGTCTTCATGAATTTCATGCTGAATATAATAATGTTTTGTGATCTTAAATGTCTCAAAATGGAGTCACTTATGACAAATGAGTTACAGAGAAACTGTTGATCCGTTAAGGAGATAAATATGTATAGTAGGCTGAGGT
Organism: Lepilemur ruficaudatus; assembly: GCA_963574885.1. Classification (NCBI taxonomy): domain Eukaryota; kingdom Metazoa; phylum Chordata; class Mammalia; order Primates; family Lepilemuridae; genus Lepilemur; species Lepilemur ruficaudatus. The sequence goes on along the minus strand of CAUYRT010090363.1, from coordinate 29,184 downwards.
GATAACACCTGTTGTGGCCAGGCACCCCTGAGATCAGACAAGAAAGTAAATTTAAAAGGCAGTTAAGATAATGGCCATGGACACTCCTGCAAAGGGCCATGAAAACAGTAAAGAAACTAACCATGGCCAAAACACCTGTAGAAGTTCTGTTTGTAAGAACTCTGAGGCCTCTTTTTTTTTTTTTTTTTTTTTTTGAGACAGAGTCTCACTCTGTTGCCCTGAGTAGAGTACCATGGCATCAGCCAAGCTTACAGCAACCTCAAACTCCTGGGGCTCAAGCAATCTCCTGTCTCAGCCTCCTGAGTAGCTGGGACTACAGGTGCATGCCAGGACGCCCAGCTAATTTTTCTATTTTTAGTACAGATGGGGTCTCGCTCTTGCTCAGGCTGGTCTTGAACCCCTGAGCTTAAGTGATCTTCCTGGCTTGGCCTCCCAGAGTACTAGGATGTGTGAGCCACCAAGTCAGGCCTGAGACCAGCTGTAGATGCCATAAGTTGTCAGGAGAAGTGTAACACCCCCCCCCCAACACACACACCTACCCCGCCCACCTCTTTGGAGTTTTGAGGAAAATCTGGACCTATCCAGTTTGTCAGTCAGTGTATTGGTCTTCTGAGCTATCTGCTATAGTTTGTTTTTCCTCTTTCTTCTTCTTATCTATGTTAAATGTATTTGTACAACTGTTAGTTTATAAAGGTCTCACAATAAACAGTGAATTCAAAAGCAATTCATTGGCCACTGAGTCATTATTAACCACAACTTGGCTGATTCAACCTGACCCAATACATGCCTTACCCTTTTAACCCTCAGTGCTCCAGTTCTGGTTCTCAATAAGATCTGATGGTTTTGTCTCAGCCTTTTTTTTTTTTTTTGAGATAGGGTCTTGCTCTGTTGCCCAGGCAAGACTGCAGTGGCATCATCATAACTGACTGCAACCTCAAACTCCTGGGCTCAAGTGGATCCTCCTGCCTCACCCTCCCAAGTAGCTGGGACTACAGGAACATGCCACTATGTCCAGCTAATTTTTTACTTTTTGTAGAGATGGGGTCTCACTATTGTCCAGGCTGGTCTTAAACTCCTGGCCTCAAGTGATCCTCCTGCACTGGTCTCCTAAAGTGCTAGGATTACTGCTTTGAGCCACCTTACCTGGCTATCCTTTGTAACCTATTTTATAAACCACTGTGAAAATTTTTGCTAAAATGCAGATGTGATTAACTCACTCTCATGTTATATTGCCTAAAATATAAAAATTCAAGCTTTCCAAAATAGTAAACAAGGTCCTTTGCATTTGAGCTAAAATGATTACTCCAATAGATCATATTATCATATCACAGTCTAAAGACTCTGTACTTAAGTACAAAAAACCATCCTTTGAAAATGATACCATGTTCTTTCCCTGGTACCCTTTACTAGGGAACTTTTCACTCTCTGGCAAATCTAAATTCATGCTTTAAGACACAAGTCAGGAATTCCTATACTCTCTCCATTAAAGCATTCCTGTTCCAAAGATTCTATCAATCCTCAAGCAGAACTAATGGTGTACTAGCCCCTACAATCCAATATATCAGTAAATTAATCAATTTCAACCCTGGGCCCCCATAATACTTCATATATGCCTAAAAAGGACCCTGCTTAGAATCCCAGCTCTGTCACTGATTAGCTAGGTTCCTCCCCAGTTATTTAAGCAAACACTCATATGGGTATTGCTATGAAGACACTGTAGATGTAATTAAAATCTGTTATCAGTTTACTTGAAATAAGGTAGATATTTCTAGATAATCAGGGTAGGCCAGATTCAACTGCTAAGACTTTAAAAGAAGGACTGAGGCCTTCCTAAGACAAGAAATAATTCCATTTGTGGACAGCAACTTCAGCCACGCTTGTGGGTTACAGTCTGCCCTATGGATTTCAGACTTGCTTGTCCAGTCCCCACAATCATATAACCAAATAAACTAATCAATTTCAATCTCAATCTCTATCAATAGATACACATACACCCCCATCCTACTGGTTCTACTTCTCTAGTTAGACACTGACTCTTAAAGACAACCATTACTACCCAAAAAGCACAGCACGTAGAATAGGAAGGCTTGCAAATAAAAACTATTACTTTTATTAATTATATCACAATGCTTTATAGGTGCACTCACAACAGAATCTCATCCCCAATGGAACATGAGTTTATTAAGACAAAGACCACATTCAACAATGTATCCCCTACACATAGCAAGTACAAAGCAAGCCTCTCTCTGTCCTCCTACCTTTCTTACTAGAAATCTTGTCTAAATTGTTAACTGATCAAGATGAGAAAATTTACACATATAGCTAATTCTGAATTTTTCTTACTAACTCAGAAAGATGGCTGCCTAGAAGGGGTTATAACTAACTGTGTAACTATGCACAGATCATTTAATCTTTTAGGACATAATTTTACTTCATGTACAGAGAATCAGGGAATTAAGCCATAGTTGGCCCTGATGATTTATCACTTACAGCTTTAAAATTTTAATAATGTTTTTTTTTTCATGGATAAACTTAAAGTTAACAACTGAATATTTGTTTAAATCTAAATGGAGAACAATGAATTCATCATGCCACAAAGTAAAGTAATACGAAGAGGATAACAGAATTTTTTCCTACAACTTATAAAAAAGTGATAGGTCAGATTCTTGTGTTGGAATACAGCAAACATAATGTCACCAAGGGGTGAGTTCAACTTCAAACAGACCTATACCTCCAGAAAGAAGGGCCAATCCTTATTTTATGATTGAGCATGCTAACTTGAAACTTCAAGACAATTTTTACTGCATTTGAAAAACTAAGAGCATTTCTGTGTTTAACCAGATTACTGTATTAGGCTGGTTTTTAAGTTCTCTGTTACATGTATTATGACTTTTCCACAGTTAAAATAATTAAATAAGCCATATCTTTGTAGGCTTAAATTCAAATCCTAATTCAACAGCCCTAAGGCACATCAACATTCAGATCAAGTAGCCAACCCTTTTGAGAACTTCTATCTTAACTGTAACATCAGTCTGACAACGCAGAAAGGACCTGTTTTATCAAAATGCCACGGTTTTCTATATTTGAAAAAACAGTCTAAATTGAGGCTACACCTTAAAATGAATCTTTGGAACTTATGATTATCTGAAATACCTTATAAAGACAAAATAGTAATCTCACCACAAGAAATGACTTGATTTCTGTTCAAATATGATGCTTTCTTTAAATAATTTTCCTTGAGTAAAAAACAAAGCCTTTAAAATGAAACCATTAAAACAGGAACCAAAATTGCATAGCAAATAGGAATCAAAAATCTTTGATTAGACTACATCTTTAAAAAGCTATATAATATTAAAATAAATTTTAAACATAATAAAGTTTAATTTATTACAACCACACCCTGAAAAAATGTTTTTTAAGTTAGAGGTTTCTGGTTACATGCATACTTCACAGGACACCCTTTACTTAATGTTTGCCCTTTTTGTAGCATTATAAATAAAGTAAAATTGACAAAAATTTCCACCAGTTTTCCCAAGAGCCTCTCTTAATTCTTGATATTCCAAATTCTTTTAAAGCATCCACTGTATCTTTCCTCTTCTTTAGCTATTCAGTAGCCTAAATGTCAGACCCCATTCATCAAAGGCATTACATGGAATTCAAGCAGTGCTCCAACATTTCCACATACTCGATGAATCCTATGTATTTTGTGGGATTTGCAACTGATTCAGCATTTATATACGTTGATTTTCCTGGAGGGAGACACTCAGAAAAGATAATTAAATGAGGAATAGTTCTTAAGTGGCCAATGAATATTTTAATGTTATTATATTATTAGGAACTTTAAAACACTAAAAATTATCACCCTCAACAACAACAGATAAAATTTATATAGACCTTACCTTGTGCCAGACACTGTTCTGCGCACTTTACATATGTCAACTCATTTAATGCCTGGAATAATATTGTGTTATGGTTAAGATTTCTGACTCTGAAACCACAGTCCCTGACTCCAATCCCAGCTCTGTCAATCACTATCTACAGAACTTCAAATTACAGATGGTCATCAACTTATGATGGGATTAAATCCTGATAAGCCCACTGTAAACTGAAAATATCATAAGTAAAAAATGTATTTATCACCATCAAATTGGAACTAATTGATCAACACTTATGTGCACATATGGAAATAACACTCATTGGAAATCAAGCAGGTGGGAGTGGGGAGAAGAGGATGGGTAAATTCACACCTAACGGGTACAATAACTTTGACTCAAACTGTACAAAAGCAATTTATGTAACCAAAACATTTGTACCCCCATAATATTCTGAAATAAAAAAAATTTAAAAAGACAAAAGAAAATAGATTAAAAAAATGTTTTTAATATACCTAACCTTCCAAACATCATAGCTTAGCCTAGCCTACTTTAAACATACTTAGAACAATTCCCTTAGTCTACAACTGAGCAAAATCATCTAACACAAAGCCCACTTAATAATAAGAAAAATAAAAATTTTATAATAAAGAATAAAAATAAAAGATCAAAATTCAAAGTATGGTTTCTACTAAATGCATACCACTTTTGCATCATTATAAAGTCAAAAAGTCATTAAGTCAAACCATCATAAGCTAGGTCCTATTTATCTTCTCAGTGCCTTGGCTTCTTACTCTGTAGGAAGCAGGTTGATAATAATGCTTATCTTACAGGCTTATTGGGAGTGTTAAATGAGTTAATGCATTCTAAGTGTTTAAAACAGTGTATGACACATGGCAAAGTTTCAAAAGAGAATTCAACAAACGTTTGTTACTACTATTAAAACTACTACCACTTATTACTATGCCTGTTTACACTTTACGCTCCCTAAACGCATGAACCATGTTGTATTCATTTTCAGCATTAGCCACATGTATTTCCAATACAAAGACAAAGTCTCTTGTTTCCTCAGCCTGGAATACTCTTCTCTCAGTGACGTACCAGCCTATTTCCTCACTTCCTTTAAATCTTCACTTAAATCTCACCTCAGTAAGAGACCACCTGGTTTAATACCACACCCTCCTCCCTTTCCCCCAGCATTCCAAGTCCCCTGCAGGCTTACCTTGCTCTGCTTTTTCTCTTTACCATAGTGTTTAACACTCTGCAACTGACATGGTCTCTCTGTTTCTCCCTCTTTCTTTCTCTCTCTCCTGTATACACACATACATTTGCATACATTCGTTGAAAAAGAAAGTTTATTATTTTCTCCTCACTCCACAAATGCAAGAGACTTTGTCTTTGCATTGGAAATACATGTGGCTAATGCTGAAAATGAATAAAATATGGCTAAGATTCCAAATCAAAAACCATGTGAAATACAGAAAAATGATAGTATGCCCTTTTAAAATATAAAATTAATAAACTCAGCATGGTAGGTTAGAAAGAACACAGGTTTTACAGTTGTAACACCAGTGTTCAAATCCATCTGGATTACTTCCCAACCTGTGACCTAGGCAAATTAGTTACAGAAATTAAGGTCTATTTCCATATTTATAAAATGGGGAAAAGAAAACACAGCATTCCTATTCCAAAGGAATGTCATGAGGCTCAACTGATAAAATGTGAAAGTATTTTGCAAATTCAAAGTTTTAATGCAAATATTAAATTGAGGATTCTTCAAGATAAATACAGCTAAGAGAGCAAAATCACCAACCAAAGCCATCTGAGCCTGAGTCAAAAATTTTAAATACCTATTTTAAAAAATGAACTGAAGAAAATAGTTGTAATTTATCACTTTCCTTTCACGTAGAATGATTTCCGAATTATCTTCACACTGTTGGTTATCCATACACTGTCCCCTCACATCCAAGACAGCAATCTTCTCCATTACTTCAATTACATACTGCTCTGGTGGTTTACTGTAGTGAGTTGATTAGAGAAGGCCCCAAAAAGGTTATGTCCAAGTTCTAACCTCAGAACCTGATTTAGAAAAAAGGATCTTTGTAGATGTGACTAAGGATTTCAAGATGAGCTCATCCTGGATTTAGGGTAGCACCTAAGTCCAATGACAAGTATTCTTATAAGAGAAAAGGAGAGAGGTCTGAGAAAAGACACGAGAGAAAGCCAAGTCAGCAGAGACAGAGACAAAGATGAGAGTTCTGCTACAAGCCAAGAAACACCTAAAGCCACAAGCTGGAAGAGGCAAAAAAGGATTCTCCCTGGAGCTTTCAGAAGGAGCACGGCCCTGCTGACACCTAATATTAGACTTCTGGCTTCCAGAACTGTGAGAGAACAAATTTTTATGGTTTTTTTTTTTTTTTTTTGAGACAGAGTCTCACTCTGTTGCCCGGGCTAGAGTGCTGTGGCTCCAGCCTAGCTCATAGCAACCTCACACTCCCGGGCTCAAGCAATCCTTCTGCCTCAGCCTCCCAAGTAGCTGGGACTACAGGCATGTGCCACCATGCCCGGCTAATTTTTTCTATATATTTTTAGTTGGCCAATTAATTTCTTTCTATTTTCTAGTAGAGACGGGGTCTCGCTCTTGCTGAGGCTGGATTTGAACTCCTGACCTTGAGCAATCCGCCCGCCTCGGCCTCCCAGAGTGCTAGGATTACAGGCGTGAGCCACCACGCCCGGCCAGGAGTCTGGTATTTATGCCAGCTAATGTTCTCATAGTCAGAGTTGAAAGGTACATCATTAATTGGCTTATAGGAATTATGTCTTGCTGATGTCAAATAAAGGAATAAAGTGAATGTATCTTCTGTAACAAAAATCAAATATACATAGCACCAGGGATCCAATTAAATATTTAAAGTTAAGAGTTAAGAGTAAGGGGACGATAAAAAGTTTGGTTGTAGCAACTAAGAGACTATATCTATGAATAAAAGCAGCCTACACTTTTACCATGTGAATTTGTTTGGAAATGGGAATACACTGCAACTATGTAAGTATCATCAGAGTAAATTAAAGAGCTTTAAATTTAGTACTAGCATAGAATAAGATTCTACATCTGGCCTCCTAAGCCATATCACTCTATTTTAAGTAGAACAATTAGGAACAAGGTTTCTGAAGTCACATTCTCTGTCTTTAAAACCTGGCTCTGTCACTTACAGTGGTGTGACCTTTGGCAAGTCATCTGACCTATCTGGGCATAAGTTGCCTCATCTGTAGATATAATAGTATCTACTATATTAGGATTGCTGAAGGAATTATACAAGTCAGTACATATAAACAGCTTTGGATAGTACCTAGCACATCCACAAATACTATCTTTATTGTTACTGTTATCGTCAAGGGGGTCTACAGATTGACTACATGACCATTTCCTATCATCTGAAAATAACACCTCTGGAGACTCATTTGCTATAAAATTTTATTTCCTGATAATGAAATAGTAGACTTCTGGTTCAGAACTGTGGACTAAGAACATAATTGTACCCTAAGACTCTACTGAAATAAAAGTATACCAGTACCGAAAATAATAAGTAATGGCAAAAAGTGTATGGGGAGAAGTATGTGAGACAAGAAGGTTATAACCACCAAGATATTTCAATATATGTCTGGAAAACAGAAAGCAGATGAGAGCAGGTTAGGTGGAATAAGCCGTATTCTAGAACAAGGTAGGATGGAGCTGAGAAAGAGGTGAAAAGAAAGGCTACGTTGTAGACCACTGAAGTAGCACAGACTGTTCTCATCTAAGGGTATCCTGTGATAATTACCGTTACAATTTGAATCACAGGGTCTGAAAAGCTGGACTGAAGCTTCCACAGCTCTTTACCTAGAGGACACTGGCACTTTCCCTAGGGCCACTAGACATTTCAAAAATCTGTAACTGCTAAATTCAGCTATAAGCCATAGCCAAAATCGGCCGAAACTCAGCCTGGCATTGAAGTGGTATCTGAGTCTAGAACTGCTTAAGACCAGAAAGCGCGCTGCTGAAACAGTCGCTTCCTTTACCTCACAGCTGAGGACCAACGGGAAGCAGAGATGGTGTCAGTAGTTTTCTTAGCTCCTCTAGAAGAGTGAAAAAATTAGGGTGATCAATAAGGAGGGGGTTCTGAAATTCACCACAGTAGATTTACTGTGGGCTGCTAACCTGTCTGCCGGGGTTGACAGGCCCATGGGTACACCAGGAAGGGCTCTTTGGTAAAATGATGGCTCACAGAATCTGTGAGCCAGAAGAGAAAACCTCCACAAATCTCCCTGTTTCTTAGTGACAGAGCCAGAACTAGAATCCAGGTTCCCCAGCTTTTGATTCAGGGATAGCTTCACAAGGTTCCTTCCTTGTTATTTGAAACATTCCTATTTCGCTAGTTAGTTCTCTATGTATATATTTTTCAAAAAGTCTTCTATAATTATAAAAATAACACATGTTCATTGTAGAGAATTTGAAAATTAAGGAATATTATAGAAAAAATTAAAATTATTTGCTATTAAATGCTATTTACATTTTAATGTGCTTTTAAGACTATCCATATTTTTATATAAATTTGATAATATTGAATATGCAAATTTAACCTGTGTTTTCCCCACAGAATATTTTCCCAAATCATTTAAATTTTTTTTTTTTACTTTTTTTTTTTTTTTTTACAGAACTGTGGTACAAATTCTTTATATATAGTTTTTTGATAATATCTCATCATTTGGGGTCTACAATATTTTATTCAACAGATGCCCTTTCTATTTGTCATTATAAGTTGTACGTCAGTGAACATTTTCATAAGTAGATATAGTTCCAATGTATATTTCTTTAGGATGCAGATAGATATGTACACATATTTTTATATATATAGATATATATCTTTACCCATTTATCTATAAATCTATTTATTGATCGATTGATCTATCCATCCATCTAGATTGAGATGTATGAGACATTTAAAGTTCATGAGGAACACTGCAAAATAATTTTCTAGAAAATTATTTACACTCTAATTTTTTACACTCTTGTCAGTTGCAAATGAGAGTGGTTCTTTTTCTAAATCTTTGCTAATTTCATAGGTGAAAAACTAGATTTCCGTTAATTTAATTTTCATTTCGTACTAGTGTGAATGAAATTCTTTTAAGTTAATCATCCATTTGTATTTATCTCCTTAAGAATGATTTACATCCCTCATCTAACCCTATTGGGATATGTGCATGAAAATTTTCATACAAATAGCTTTGCTCATTATATTCATTGCAAATATAATTCCCATTTGTTTCTTTATTTTTTCTCTGAAATTTACATACACTTTAACATTTTTATTGTCAAATCTATTGATAATTTCTTTTGTGACTGTTCTTTATTGTTTTATGGTTATAAAGCATAAAGAAAACACTTCCTCAATATCAGATCAAATCAATATTTATATTTCACCCTAGGTTTTTTTTAAGTTGTTCGTTTTTAAACATTGAATTTTTAAAACCTATCTGGATTGTGTACATCATTTGAGAGCCTATCTTTTCCTGAAAGCACTATTTTTTTTTTGATAAGCCACAACCCTTATTTTTAAAATAGTTTAAATTTTTAGGAGAGGTTTGTGGCTGGTCCTGTTTACCTTTTCTAATTAATCTACTCTCCACATTCTGCTCATCCACACTACTTTGTCTGTGAAGACTTCCCTAAATCATAATCCCTCAAACTATGGATTTGTTGGCCTCTCCCATGTCTACCTTTTCTGCCTGCCACTTTGTCGCTTGTTTAGACACACAACAGTTTTCAGTGTTAGTCATTCTACTGTTTATGTCTGATATATCATTGTGGAAATATTTGGGGGACATTGCCCTTTCTCTATAACTTTAAAAAATATTATTACATTACATACAATGGGAATTAGATCACAATAAATGCGACTTAAGTAATTCATTTAAGTACCTATAACAAAGCTATTGTTGATATAATTAGGACAGCTCTTCTGAAAGATTAATCAAGCTATTTAATTGCCTGAAACAAACACAGAACAACCTGTGAGAAATAAGGTTAAAAAATTTAACTTTGGGGTCAGTGCATTTTGTATTATACAGGCAGACCTGGCTTAACCAAAAGAATCATGTTCAACAGTGTGTTTTAATGTCTAGGTATAGATCAGTTGAGCTATCTGTTAAAAAAAAGTTCTGTGTATGACCAACAAAGATTCAAACTACTCCAATTCGAACCACATCTGCATATAATTTCCAAGGATGTAAAAAGTGACTGCTGGGTTCACATGTAAAGTATGGCATTCTGGAATTCAGGGTATGGGCTGACAATGAGTGGCTCCAATTTCAAGCAGGGCTCAACACCCTCAGGCTCTTGACCATATGCTCCCCAAACCTATCAGTGTTCCTCCTGGACTCTTTTCAAATTCATCAAATGCATCCTTTCCATTGAAGTCACTGGGAGGGATGACAATCTTCACAGGTCATCTAATCCATGCACCTGCCTTCAGGCAGGGCTACTCTTAAAGCCATCCCAGACAGATGGTTCTTTGCTGTTCTCAAAATTCCCCAGGGAAGGAGGTTCTACGGGCTGCCACAACAATCCATTCCCGTGTCTCCCAGTCACCCCTAAGTCACTGAATCCTAAGCATTTAGTTAATAGCAGGTGGCAATGAGACAACTCTTTGTCTCTCCCCGAGGAATTGGAAGTTGGCCAAATTAGCCATGGGGCAATTGCCAAAGTGTACAGGAACCCCAATGCTGCTCTGAGCTTTACAAATATCAAGTTAAGTTGGGGTATTTAGTGTTCCCAGCTGACAAAATACTAAATTCAGCAATTTAAACAAGTTTCATAATGCTCAGTCAGGAATTTACATATCAGTAATAAATTTCAATGCTTAAACTTTTTTAACTTCAAAAAATTAGAATAAATAACAAGAACAAAAATAATTTAGAAATAAATTTCTAAATATTTCTTAAATGGAAGAACAACTGAATTATAAAATATTTTAATAAATTAAAAAAGATATCAAAATCCATGGAATGCAGATAAAGTCAAAGGGGGGTATTTATAAATTTAAACGCTTTCATTATTAAACAAAGAAGACATTCAGAATAAGGTACTACAAAAATGAATAACTAAAAAACCAAATCAAATTAGAATGTAGAAATTTATAAGGCTAAGTATTAAAAGTAATGAGTTAGAAAGCAAGAAAACTCCATACACACACGCGCACACACACACACGCGCACACGCACACAGACATACCTTAGGAAAGCTTAACTAAGGCAGGTGGGGGAAAGAAAGACCAGTAAAAGTAAAAGGGAGATATAGCGCTGGGGCAGGAGGACAGCTTGAGCTCAGGAGTTTGAGGTTGCGGTGAGCTATAATGATGCCACTGCACACTAGCCTGGGCAACAGAGTTGGACCCTGTCTAAAAAATAAATAAATAACAATGAAAATAAATATAAATATATATATATAAATAACAGATAACAAAGATATTTTAGAAATTAAGTGAGTAATGTGCCTACACAGTTGAAATGCTAACACAGTTGAAAATCTTGATGAAATGCATGCTTTTTTTTTTAGTAAATATTAATATAAAAAACCAGATGAATTCCAATAGAAGTAAAACAAAACAACAACAACAACAAAAAAAAAAACTTCAGCAGCCTAATAATCACTGAAGAAATTGAAAAGTTTGTTAACATAAGTTTGTTAAAGACTTAAATGTAAGACTAGATATAATAAAAATCCTATAAGAAAACCTACAAAATACTCTTCTGGTCATTGGCCTAGGAGCAAAGAATTATTTTTAAATAAGATCTCAAAAGCAAATGCAATGAAAAGAAAAACAGACAAATGGAACTTAATTAAAGTGAAAAGCTTCTACACAGCAAAAGAAATAATCAAAAGAGTAAACAGAAACCTGCAGAATGGGAGAAAATATTTGCAAACTATGTGTCTGACAAAGGACTAATATGCAGAATCTATAAGGAGCTCAAGCAACTCAGCAAGAAAAAAACAAATAACTCCATTAAAAAGTGGGCAAATGACATGAATAGATATTTCTCAAAAGAAGAGATATACAAATGGCCATAAGAAAAAATGCTCAACATCACTAATCATCAGGGAGATGTAAATTAAAACCATGATACCATCATACTCCAATTAGAATGGCCATTATTAAAAAGTCAAAAACAATAGATGTTGGTAAGCATATGGTAAAAAAGGAACACTTAACTGTTTTGGGGAATATAAATTAATACAACTCTATAGAGATGAGTATGGAGATTTCTCAAAGAACTAAAAATAGATCTACCATCCAATCCTGTAATCTATTGGGTAGCTACGCAGAGGAAGAGAAATTATTATATCAAAAAGATACCTATATTCATTTGTTTATCACAGCACAATTCACAATTGCCAAGATATGGATTCAACCTAAGTATCCATCAACTGATTAGTAGATAAAATGTGGTACATATATATACCATGGACTATTACTCAGTGATAAGAAAGAATGAAATAATGTCTTCTGCAGCAACGTGAATGGAACTGGAGGCCATTATCCTAAGTGAGACTCAGGAACAGAAAAATAAACATTGCATGTTCTCCCTTGTAACTAGGAGCTGAACTATGGCTACACAAGAGCATACAGAGTGGTACAATGGACACTGGAGACTCACAGGGAGGGAGGGTGGCAGGAGGTGAAGTATGAAAAATTACCTATGGGGAACGATGAATAGTATTCAGGTGATGGGTACACCAAAAGCCCAGACTCCACCACTATACAAGATATACCTGTAACAGAATTCGATTTGTACCGCCTAAATCTATTCAAATAAAAAAATAACAATTCAGTAAGTTGTTTGGATATAAGTAAGCAAAAATCAAGAGTTTCCTTTCATACTAGCAATAACCACACAAATAGAAACAGAAAAACTCACCAATAATAAATAAAGAAACAACAAAAAACCTGAAAAAAAACCTGAATTATCTTGGAATAAAGATATCAAAAAAGGAAGGAAACTATAAATAATTGTTGAAGTACATGAAAAAATTCTAATAAAGGGAAATAATTCTTTGTTAGGGGGGCTAATTTCAAAAATTGATCTCAGTACAGATAGTAAATTACTTCTCATAAGTATTAAATAATTCTTTGGTTTTTCTATAGAGGCTTTTTATTTTAACTGAAGCATACTGGCATGTATATGTACCTTATATACATACACACACAGGTTTTTGGTGAAGGAAAACAGAATTCCTAAGGCAGGTTGAGAACTATTGATGTAGTCATTCTGTAGCACAGAATTAAAGGAAAGTTCCCTTTAGACTTTACCCACACATAGTCTCATGAGACTTGGATTAAAACGTAGACTACTGTCACGGTAGTTATCCCTGAGGTAACAAAGTTCAAATGTGGGCATGACTATGGTAGGAAGTGGTCACAAACAGCCAGTTCCAGAACTTTTTCACTGTTCGACTTCCACATGGGATTCTCCCACTTTGATACCCACTGTCAAAGTTTTAATAGTACTGGTCCAAGTTTTCTCTGTGGCCCAAGTAACAGAAAATAAATTATACCTAAGGTGAGATTACAGAATGAAGAGGATCAGAAAAAAGAACTTTTGCAACTTTAATAGTTTATAGTTATCAAAATACTGTAGGAGTTGCATTTTTGTTTCCATTTTATGAAGAACAAACATGAATCAGCTACCTTAGAAATTTTTTTCAATATTCTCTTCATTAAGATATTTTTTTATAACTATTATCTAATTTTCATAGTTAACATTAACATGGCAATGTACAGTACACAGTGTGGTTCATGGAGAGGGAATTCTGGAATGGAAACGCAAGTGTATCCTTAAGACTATAAGAACATATTCCTTCATTTCTCCTCCTATCTAGATCTTAGAATAACTTTATTTATCTCTGAGTTGTGCCTGACCTGGTTAACACTGTTAGAACATTTTCACTTGGGAACCAATGTTTTTTTTTTCTTCCTATATCAGAAAGAGCCTGTGTTTTGGTGAACATGTCATTTTCCATAGCATTGGTCACAAAATTCCTTAATTCCCTTTATTGTCTCCCATGAAGCTTTCTACTACTCGGTGCTGGAACTCCTGACTTACCTATTCTCAAAAAACAAGACTGTTTCATAAATTACTCAGATTAGGATGGAGTGGGCATGAACCTTTCCTCCTGACATCTTTTTTTTACCCATCTACTGTTTAACATATTTATTGTTCCCTCATCTTTCTTGTCTCATCTCCTTCATTTCTTCCTGCACTTCTCTGTAGATGAAAAGAAGAAAAGAAAAGGAGATAGGGAGGGAGGGAAAAAGGAAATAATGAACAAAGGAAGAAAAGAAGGAAAGGGGAGCCTAGATACACGAGGTAAAGGATCAGACAAAAATGACTAATGTCAACAAAATTTACAGATGAGATTATAATAATTAATGAGCTTAGGTGCTTCATCAAAAACATTGAGCCTCCTTGGGAATCAACAAACTTATTCTAGATACTCTAGGACCCTGTGGTTGTTAAGATAGAATGACCTTTCCCATAGTGGAAGTATCAGCATGATAAAAAAGTATAGTGAAATCTCAAGATTTCCTTTACTCCAAGATTAGAATCTACAGGAAAAGTTGGGCCTCTTAACAAACAGATTTACTAGGGCTCCTCCATGCATGTCTCAAGGACCAGCCTGGCATTGTCACCCCTAGAAGACCACTAGAAATTTATCAGAAGGGCACTATGGTAGACAGCACAATTGTCTCCCAAAGACAACCAGGAACAAATGCTTGAAACCTGTGACTATGTTACTGTATATGACAAAAAAAGCAGATATGATTATGTTAAGAGTTTTAAGATAGATGATTGACATTATCCAGGTGAGCCTTAAATATTGGAGAACCCTTCCCAGTTGTGGTCAGAGAGAGACATGACTGTGGAAATATGGTCAGAGATGCTGCCATGTCGTGGGTTTTGAAGACGGAAGAAGGAGACCACAAGTCAAGGAAGGTAGGCAGCCTCTAGAAGATGGAAAAGGCAAGGAGGATTCTCCCCTAGAACCTACAGCGAGGAATGCAACCTTGCCAATGCCTTGATTATAGCCCAGTGAGACCTATGTTGAACTTCTGACCTACGGAACTGTAAGATAATAAATGTGTGTTACCTTAAGCCCTAAATTTAGGGTAATTTGTTATCATAGCAATAGAAACTAATACAGGTATCATAAACTAATACTGACACAATCCTTTATAGTTGATAAAATTCCATCTCATATCATATCACACCAATTTGAGAATGGAGACGGGAGGAGAAGGCCTATGGTATTTTTCTGTCTTGCTCACACATCTCCTCCCCCCACCACTTGTGAAAGATGATTTGAACTAAGGTTACATATGACAAATGATAAATTCATTCATGCTTCCTTACAAATTCCCCAAGTATTCTCGTCTTAGTTCTACTCCAGTTATAAGTGAGTGCCAAGATCTCTCTTAACTTGGCATAGTTCACTCAATTCACAACTACCACTTTGTAAATAAGTGATATACAAAGAAAATGAGGTTTCCAGGGTTAATGAAAAAAACAAGGTTTAGCCTTGGCACTGCCATTTGGTGGCTGTCGCTGAAACTCCTGTTGTCTCTGGGCATCATTTTTTTCATCAAAAAAAAAAAAAAAAAACCAGAATTAGATGATTTCCAAGGTACTTTCCACTCTAAACACATGAAAACTTTAAAGTAGGCATCAGGGCTTTGAAATGTTTTCTCCCTGAAAGTGGAACCAGCACAAACAAAACACACATGTACACACACACACACAATGATTTTTCTGGAAGATCTGCTTTTTTTTGGAAAGTTGAAAGTAATCTTTAAATCTGTATGTAGTTTTAAAACCTGATAGTCCTCTTTCAGTTGAATCTGGTGGATTGTTCACATAATAATATTCTTATAGTATTGCTCATATGTGAAAATCTGAATACACACAAAAGACACCAAAAATATAGTTGATCTGACTTGCATTTCTGCATACCTAGGCACTTCCTGTTTTGAACTGAATGAGGAAAAAGAGAGCAATACCATTTTTCTCATCCCACAAGTCCCTTAAATCTATTCTCATAAATTTTCCAGCCCTACCATCCCCTGTGAAATGGCTTTATAAGGTTATCCAGGTGTTATATGCAATAAAAATAGTTACCTCTTCATTTTTTTAATAAATCACTAATCTGATGTTACCCACTATTTGATAAGAGTAATAACTCCCCATTTTACACAGAAAAAAATTCCAAAGGAACTTTTCTATGACATATCACACAAGATCTTTCATCATCGGACCCCAAAGTCTTTATCCTTCCATGTTCTTCTACTTTTCCCTCGACTCAATATTGCTTCAGTTCCAGAGAAGTTCTGTTATGAAGTCTGCAAAAATGTCTCTCTGTTGCAGACACACCACGTTTTCCTACCTCTATACTTTTGCACATGCTGTTTCTTCTATATGTAACACCTTTCTTCTCTTTCTCTATTTGGAGAAATTCTATTCCTTCTTGAAGACTTGACTCAGATATCACCCCTTAATCTCCCTGTTTTTCCCAGCTCTCCCCAGACATTCTCTCTCATAGCCATATGTGCAAAGCTCCTTTATCACATTTGTCACATGGAAAAAGGATTATCATATATTTTTGATTCCTTAACTTCTAGCTGTCTGTGAATTTCTTGGGGGCAAAGACCTCCAAATTTATTCATAGTACATTTTTTTCCCGGAAAGGATTTATAGCAACTCAGATTCGCCCCACCAAGGTCAGTGATGGACATACAGTAAGCTCTCCATAAATATTTACTTAACAAACCAACCAAATAACCTTATAATAATCTACTGTGTCATTACTAGACATACCAATTCACTAGAGAAGAGAGATCACAGAAAATCTAGGAGATAATTCTAACGTTGGCTTTCACCATCTCTGTTATTTGTTCAGTTATCAAAGGAACAGAAATTGAAAACAGACACAAAAAAGCTATGCAACCCACAAATCTACTATTATGAAAATGTACATTCCATATTGATGAGCTGTGACTTAACCAGAACCAAATGAATAGGTATAGACCAGTATAATGTAATGAACTTATTCTCTCCTGACCAACTGATTTGCCATAGGATCCCAGGAATATTAACCGCTCCCCTTTCCTTTTGCCTTGTATTCCTGTAGAACCATCAAAAAGAACATTGTACATTCTAAGAAGGCAGTTTTGAGGAATAAACAACCAAAAAACTTATTAACATTGAAAGTTAGAAGACCCAGGTTCTTATGCAGATATGCATAAATGACATCAAAAAAAATCTTTGCAATGTTATTGCCACTCTCTGGTTCTGTTTTCTTGTCTGTAAGTTGAGAACATTGGACTAGATCCAGTAATTTTCAACTTTTTTTTTTGTCCTCCCATTACACATGGGGAATATGATACTCTGTCTGCTAAATTTTCTCAGAGTGAGGATATTTTCTCAGTGTGTCTAGGGTTGTGTCAGTAGTATGTACAAGACAAGTGTGTGGGTGTGTAGGTTTGCGTAGTGATAAAGTTCCCCTGAGTGATTCGTAGTTTTCATGGTGAGAACCAGGAAACACAGGTTTCCTCCAGCCTTAACCATCTATGATCATATAATTCTATGAATGAGTTGTAGGAATGGCACGGAAAGGACAGTAATGTAAAATGCAGACTAATTGCTAAATACAGTAACTAGCTGAGAAAAGTATCCTCTTTAAAAACATATATTTGCTGACCAAACAGGGATGACCTAGTTTATGAAGACTGAGGCTGTGTCTCTTGATACCTATGTAACCTTGAGCAAGGAACTGAACTGCCCTAAAACTTTAATCTCTCATCTGTAAAATCCAGATACGACTGCCGACCTGTTGTGAGGATTGAGTGAGATCAGCTATGTAAAGGGTTCAGCACGGTGCTTGACACATAGATAGCACTCGACAAATAGCTGCTAACAACTACCAGGCCAATTTGTGTTAGATGTACATATTTGAATAAGTGTCCCTGTCTTTAAAGGTTAGGGTTCCACTTTTGGTGTAGAATTTCAGATAATTGTGTTCTAGACTGGATTGTCTGAAACTTCTGTGAATGAAATAAATACCTAAGTTATTTTAGTATGTTTTGTAGTTATTCAATAACCTAAAAAGAACCAGCTAATATTTTAACATCTTTACTAGAAATTTCAGAAGATCTTATATGTGGTTATCATCACAGATTGGTTTCAGCCTTATGCTCAAACACTCAAAGCCTAGGTAACCTACACCATGATGTTCTAATACCCTTGGTATTACAACAATGCAGTGAACATTTACTGAACACTATGTGTGTCAGGCACATCTGAACATAATTTACATGTATTATTAACTAATTTAATCCTCCAAAACCACTGTCACAAATATTATAACCATCCTTACTTTGCAAATGAGTAAACCGGTGCAAACAGAGGTGAAACTTGCTCAAGGTCAGTGTGGCCAAGTGGAAATTTAGACCCAAGCTGCCACAATCCAAATCCCAAACTTTGTATCTCACTGGGATTGTGATAAGGGTAGGATCCCAACACAGGCTGTCAGGAAACCTGAATTTTAGACTTAGCTGGGTGTCCTTGAATAATCAGCTTCCTTCCTAGGTCTAAGGTTTCTCCGTCTAAATTAAGAGATTTGGATTAAATCTAAGGTCTCTTTTTGTTACTTTCTAATTCAAACTATACAGCTTTTTGAGAATGACAAGGATTTGTCATTTCTCAGAACCTGTCTGAGAAAGGTTCTGTTTGTTGTTGATATTTATTACCTTTTTAGCTTCTGTTTTCTTTTGTTCTTCCTGGCATGTGTTATGTTGGCAACACAAACTATTGTGTATACATATAAGTGCTTATAAATGTTTATGTTGGTATTGCTATTTATTTCCTTTGTCTAGGAGAAATAATAATTTATAAAACAAAAAGTGAAAAGAAAATTAGGGCATATTGGATTTCACCAACAATAAGGACCTCACCATCACATTCAGTACACTATTCACTGTGTTATTCCCACCACCACCCTCACTGTATCACTCACTATTCCCCTTCTCCTGTATAACTTTCTCCATAGGATATACCACTACCTGACATGCTATATATTTTATTTACTTATGTGTGTCTTTCTCTATTCACTAGAATGCAAGCCCCAAAACATAGGCTTTTTGTCTGCTTTATTCACTGCTGTTGTGTCAATGTCTAGAACAATGCATGCACATAGCAGGTGCTCAATTAGTATTAATGAATGGGACTAAACTGCTTCTCCATAGGGAGGATCTCTTTGGCCTGATGGCACTACAATTATAGAACTTCTTCTGTTTTTCTCACCTCACTTAATGATATCATTATCCACCCAAGATAGAAATCCAGGAATAAGCCTTAACCCATCCTTCTTGCTCTCCTCTGAACACTCCCCCCGTCCCCAACCCTTCTAACTTATCAAAACATGACTGCCTTCCCTCAGGCCCTTATTTCCCTAATACTGTTACAAATGGCACCAGGCTGATCTCCACCTACAAAATTCTCTCCTGTTCAACAACACTCTCCCCAGTAGTATCCAGAATGATCTTGAACTGGTATCTTGTACCTTTGTTTACACTGTTCATGGATGTTCAGCACCATCAGGTCAGACTCTAGACTCTTTTGTAGGAAACAAAAAGCCCTTTTGATCTGACCACTGATCATCCTTTTAGTCTCATTTCCTCTTCTCACAGCCTATTCTCTAGTCATACCGCACTTTTTTCTGTTGGTGTCTATATCTTTTTTCCTACTAATTTTTTTTTGTCTGAAATGCTCATGAATTCAGTTTTCCTGAAAAAGTCCCTTAACATTCAGGCCCAACATCATCTATGTTAGAAAACCTCTCCCTACTTTTCTAGTCATAGTAAGCCATTCTAACTTCTTTCCTCCCATAGTGTCATCAAACTCCAGTAATATATTCATCACATTGTAATTATTTGTGGCACATCAGTCTCTATTTTTGTGGACTAATATTTAATGGCAATGCTTAGCACAATTGCTTGGCATGTAGCAGGCCTTCAATAATGACTGAATAAATGAATGAACAAAGAACAACATAAATTTCCTCTCTAGAAATCGTTATTCTTCTTACTTAAAGCATGTTTATAAATAAAATCAGATCCCATACCCTTCCCAACAACACAAAGTTTAGAATTTTCCTAGTCTTACCTACACAAATTGTGTGGCCTGTCTAGGGCATCTCTGGACTTCAAAAGTGACTGCAATGCTGAGGCCATTCCTTTCATAGATATCTTCTTACGTGATCTCCAAATGAAAGTCCATCTTGAGCCTAATGCGTCAGTGAGAATGCTGCTACTACAGATAAATTGTAAATGGCAACTGGATGCACGCACTTGATTTGTATTTCCTTGATCTCCCAGGAGAACCAGAAGCAATAGTATCCCCATGCCACCTGTGACCACAGATACAGAGCACGGGAGGTTCCAAGATAGTAGGATATGGGGTAGACTGTTCCCAGGATTGCTTTAGAGGCACAAGAAAAGTTTTCTTTAGAAGCAAGGTGTCACAACAGCTGCCTAAAGATACCACACATCCAAAATTAGGAGTGGGAACTAAGTCGAAGAATCAGTTAATCAGTGTCTGGCTTCCTGAACCAACTTAATGAAATAAAATGCCAAAATTCACAGATACTTTGACACTCCCGCTGATGGCCTAAAATAGCATCAACTTCCGACTGAGTGAGCCAATTGCTAGCTATTGCACTGAACTCTTTTGCCTGATGAAATGTCAATAGAGTGTGACCTTATTTTCAAGATGAGTTCCTTTTCCTTGTTCTTTCTCATTTCTACCTTGACAGTGAGACTGGACCTGGCTTTTCTAAGCCCCACTAGACTAGACATCTCACTAGAAGATGTCACTGTTATGGATTGTTAAAAATTAAAACTGATGCCATATATGAAAGAAGGCAGCTCTGAACCGAGACACATTTTGGGGACAAGGAGGTTTCTGGACACAGATATTGTGAAAATCACAATAACCAGGTTTTAAGTTCAAGAGGGAACAGAGGAATAGAGATGCATTCTCCATCTCAAGTGCTATTAACAAAGAATATTACATTCAGCAATTGTCTTGTATCATTTGGACTGAGCAGTCTGGCTGGGCAGTATTGCCCTTGCTGGGAAGCCAATACACCGTCCCTGCAGACATCTGGTATAGTGCAAACAGAGAGATGGTGCATCTAGATTTCTCACTACTGCCTGGTCAGTTGTGGGACGCTTCAAGGAAATTAAGTCATACTAAAAACATCCTCTGGGAGAAGCAGAGGGAGAAATAGAATAGGATTCGGCAGAAAAACTATGTGATGAGCACAGATCCTGTGGGTCTAATCTTTCACCAGGCCTTGGTTAGCTAACCTTCTGCAAGCTAAAGCAAGTCACAGGCACAGTACATGCAGGGGTTAAGAGACTGGTTCTGGGTTCAAATTACAACTCCAACTGCTAGACCCTGGGAAAATTACTTAAATTCTCTTGCCGTCAGTTTCCTCATCTGTAAAAGAACAGTACCTACCTCATAGGGTTATAGTCAAGATATGGGTAATGTATGTAAAACTCATAGTATATAGTAAGAGCTCAATATATGCTAATCTTATTTTAAACAGATTTAGGATCAAATCAGACTAGAACTCCCACTGTAAGCAAAAATCTTGATGGAGTGGTACAGGGAGATTTGAAAAATCATCTAGCTCTATGTTCTCATTTTGCTGTTGAGGAAGAGGGAAACAGTAAGATAAGGAAGATGTGGTCTCTCTTCTTAGTAATCTTACAGTAGAGTAGGAGCTATATAAACACACACATACATACATACGAGAGAAATGAAGGCCATACAAGTTATCAATAAAATACATCAGTGACAAGAATTAGAAACAAATTAATTCTGAACTTAGACCTTGGAGACTATGCCCTAGAGTAGGTGATAGTGCCTCTTTGTTTGCATAAAATCTTTTTTTAAGCTATAGTCACAAATAAGTAGATTAAACATCTAAAGTCTAGAATCAAACAGGACAAAGTATTTTTCTTTAATTATTCACATCAATAAATCCAAGTAAGTTCTGTTCACGGAAAGAGCGATTCCACCCTAGCCCTGTCCCCTGCCACCTGACAAAATGACACTGAGACCAGATGTTCAATAGAGGGTCCCCACTCTGATAGGACTAGAATTGCTCAATAGAGATCACAGGTACATTTCTGAATGGTTTGGGCAACAGTTGCTGATGGGTCCAAAGCTCTCCTGATTAGAATGCTTTAACCAAGGCATAAAATGGCAGGTTCAGTAGACTATTACAAAGAAAAAATTAACTAGGTTTCCTACTATCTCCAGTTCTCAGTCTAGTATAAATGTACTCGTTGTTCTGTTGAAAAACACTCTATATTGATTATGCTGATGCTGACAGTAAATCCGTGTGGTGGTTGGTTTCCTTTACATTTTTTTTCTTCACATCTCAGATGAGAAAGTGGGTTATGATTCATCTTGTACAATCTGAGTCAAAATTCATTCTGTCTCTTTTCAATTAGTTTTTCCGCATTCCACATTAAAAAAACAAGAGTAGTTTGCTCAGCAAACGAGAATAATGTGGTATATCTTGGTGTGTTGCTTTCTCACACACAATGACTAAAAAACACTTTTTGTATTCTCTAATGATATTCCAATTACAAGAAAACATAAGAAAACACAAAGTGTTAATTGAAATAGAGACAAACATATTAAAAATTCAGAGGAATGATTATTACACACATCATAAATTAATCATAAATGGCATAGATCAAGGCAGATGCTGCACTAGGAGGCAATAGTACCATCTTAATTTTTGGTATTTTGTTATGGCTTAGAAAACATCTTAACATCTATTTATTTAACTTAATCTCTATAAGAAGCATATAAAATAGATAGCAGTAATAATCTTTTTAAATAAGCAAAATAACTGAAACTCAGGAAGGCTAAAAGGTTCTATAAAAGAGCTAATTTAAACCAGAAACCTTAAATTAAGAATTAGGTTCTATCTCTTAACCTGTTCTCAAATATGTTAGTTTTTCTGGCAAAATAACTTTAATCTCAAAGACTGCTAAGAGAGTGGTTCTCAGTAATGAATTACAAAATATTCTAAGCACAGCACAAATGTCAAATGTCACCCATGTCACACATAGAAGATATAGGACTTACACTTGGATTTCCTGACTCCAAGTCTAGTGCTCATTTTGCTATGCCATCCAAAAAGGATGCGTTATTCATTTTTATGACAGTAGTGTATCATCTACATTAAAGCCCATTGTCACATTAACAGTTACCAATATTAGTACCACCTATGTATGTCAAATACCAGTAGTGAATACCATTACTGACCCAGGAAAATCCTTAAACAGAGTGATGCTACTAGCGCACCCAGCACTAGTACACGTCATTCTTTATCATATCCTACATCCTATTTTATTTTTATTAATGGACACTTACAATGCAGTGAACCTTCTCATAAACCTCAGGAAATGGGGAACAGTACCAAGCAGAGCATACAGTGATCCAGGAGAAATAACTCTTGGGTTTCTTTTCCAATTCTCTGGAACTCTGAAGAAAGCTGTATTGTAATTTTACATGGAACAGCTGTTTTTGCTATCTACTTAATGTTTTAATGGTGTATAGAGGACAATATATGAAAAGCGTTTGAGGCAAAGAAATGAAGAAGCCAAAAGGATCACTATAGATCATGTCGTCTAATCTCCTAATGTGAGAAATGAGACCCATGGAAAAGAGACTAAGATGTCACAGAGAGTTAATGGGACAGTATCAAGCCTAGAATGCCTCTGAATGCTGGATGCCTGGATATTTACTATACCATTAATACCTCTCAAACCAACATGACAACTATGCATGGCAAAAAAATGTATATTTTATAAAACTTAATTCAATGAGTAGCCTTGAGGATATGATTTCACCATGGTTTTCTATCAATTCATATTCTTGTTGAATGACATCCACGTTTCTTAATATTTAAAACATTAGATGGTTCATAGATTAACATTTTTAAATTTAAATATGGTATTTAGTTTAATGTCATTTAGGGGAAAAAGGCAACTAGTACTTCAACCCACAAAATCAAATGGATATTTTTGACATGGAAGAAGACAAAGTAGGTTAAAAAGTTAATGGATTTAAATAAAAATATCAGGCAAATAATAGTACAGATAGTTTATGTACATGACAAAAATTATAAAAATGTCCACTAGCAACTAAAGAATAGAAAGCTTTCAGACTAGATGATTTCTAAGTGCCCTGCTAACTTCTGTGACCCTAACGCTAAACCGGGAAGAGAGAGAGAGTCCGTGGAGGTTAAACACTCTCTTTTCCATTACTCCTTCCAACTGCATCTTCTTAACCTCTTTCAGCAAGTCGCTGCTGTTCAGGGTCTGTGTTCGCCCCTGCTGAATCTTAACAAATGATGTTCACTGCCAGGTAGGAGTACAGCCACATCCAGGACTCAAACAAATTGAAGGTTTTATTGTCAGAGAACCAGATGAGGATTGAGATCAGAGCTGTGAATCTAGAAGAAGTAGATGCAACGTGACTGACATCAAAGTCAAAGTTAGGAAGACGATTCATTAACTTGAACCTGTTTCTGGGATTTCCTGTTTTTCTTTCTTTTTATCTTTCTTTTTTTTTTTTGGCTTGGATATTTTTGGCTTATTTTTCTGTAAAAGCATTTAGCTGTTTTTGCTGGGAACTCTAACCACATACAGTGCATTGCCACCCAGTCTTAACACACCAGGAGCAGGCATCTGTTCACCTGGACTTTTTTAGCATTTTGTATGGCATAGGTCAGCTGGTACAGTGGCAACATTTCCTGAACCTGGATGGAAAAGAATGGATTTTCCACTGCCAATTGTGAAATTTGTTCTCCATCAAAGCCCTTGGCATTAGAGGGTTTAACACATACCTTCTTTCCTTGACCATTATATGACTTCATTTCCATTATTGCCCACAGCACATACTACAATAATTGGTGTGTAGTAGGCCCTCAATAAATATTTGTAGAAGAATGAATCCATTCAATTAAAAGTACAACAGATGCCTACCAAGCAGAACTCCACAGATGTTCAAACAATGGTTTTGCTGACAGTCAATTAATTATGCCTCTGACAATCCTAATGTCACTTCAAAGTCTGGAAGGAGATGATTATCTGTGTGTTTTAGAGAAAGTTGTGGGGAAAGTGCAGGTGGGGAGAGAGGGTGGTTTAGAGGGGAAAGGGAGTTCACAGTTAAGTGTGCTTGTGTGTTAATATCAGAAAATGCATAATTAGCACTTGCAGGCTCAGGGCTCAGCTCTAGCCACATCTCAGTCCACACCCAGAGGCAAACGACAGAAACTTTCCTTTTGCCGCAGACAGCGTGTACCCCACCAGTGCTTCCTCTCCCAGAATTCCAGGTTTGCTTCCACAGTTAATAGGCAAAGGAGGCTCAATTACGAAGTAGGAGTCTCTTTTCTACTTTTCATTCTTCTGGTATAGAGACAGTGATCTGTGTATCCCTGTAATTGAATGAGTGGGTGGCTGCTGTTTGTATCCAGACGGTATGAAACACGGATCCTGGGTGGTGGTTCACGGCCTTGAAGAGGCCTAGGTTAAGTGGACTGCTGTTCAGTACTGGCTGCCATGGAGAAGCCAAGTAAACAAATAAAAAGGATGTTTCTTTCAATGTGATACTCTGTCCATCTGACCCAATTAGAATAGAAGAAAATTGTAGAGGTAAGAGACTGTACTGGGAACCAAGGAGTAAAAAGGAAAACTAGGGTGGAGGAAAGTACGATCTAATACTCAAAAAATTAAACCTTAACCATGTAACCTTTCCATCAACAATTCAATTTTTAAATTTTACAAAAGACACGTGCAAAAGAGATCAAGTCCAAGGGCATCAGTCCAATTTAAATTTAAGTTCAGTGAATGCAGCAACCAAGTCTTACTCTACTTTATGTATTCTCTAGTGCCCGTAGGTGATTAACAAAAGGAATGAGAAAGTCTGCATTATAATCCATGGCTCTGTCACTAACTAGTTTATGATCCTAGAAAACCTAGTCTATTTCATCATCTCTAAATATGAAGAAATTTTCCTAGATATTCTCTTAAGATTTCCTCCAACTCTAACATTTTATAATTCTTTAAGGTGCTAAATAAATATCTTTTAAATGAATATCTTTTAAATCTCTGCAGCTTACTATATACTATGTCCTGTCATAAGGAACATGAACATCTGCTCACAATTTTTATTTATTAGTTCAGTAATTCATTAAACAAATATTAAGTATCTCCTGTGTGCCAGGCATTGTTCTAAGAACAATATTAGGTATGTAACAGTGAACTAAACAAAAATTATTACCCTCGCACATACTAACATTCTGGTGGAGGAGATAGATGATAAATATTACAAGTAAGCAAATTAATTTGATGAAGATACTGAGAAAAAAAGGGGGAATCTCTTTGGTTCTTTTGTATTAGAAAATTAAGGAGAAAATTAAAGTTTCTGTATCAAATGCTAGATCTACGTTTAGTTCTTTGAGAAATCTCCATACTGCTTTCCATAAAGGTTGTACTAACTTACATTCCCACCAAGAGTGTACAAGTGTTTTATTTTTACTGTGTCCTCACTAACATATATTATTTTTTGACATTTTAATAATGGCCATTCTGATTGGGATAAGGTAGTATCTCATGGTGGTTTTAATTTGTATTTCCCTGATGATCAGTGATGTTGAACATTTTTCATATTTTTTTGGCCAATTGTATATCTTCTTTTGAGAAATATCTGTTTGTGTTGTTATGTTGTTGCCCAATTTTTGATGGTTTTTTTTTTTCTTGCTGAGAAAGAGTTTGAGTTCCTTGTAAATTCTGGATATTACTCCTTTGTTAGATATATAGTTTGTGAATATTTTTTTCCTATTCTGAAGGTTGTCTATTTACTCTGCTGATTATTTCTTTTGTTATGCAGAAGATTTTTAGGTTAATTAATTTCCATTTATTTATTTTTTGCATTTGCATTTGGGGTCTTAGTCATAAACTCTTTGCCTAGGCCAATGTCCAGTAGAGTGTTTTCTAAGTTTTCTTCTAGGATTTTTATTGTTTTAGGTCTTACATTTAAGTCTTTGATATATCTTGAGTTAATTTTTGTGCATATAGTGAGATAGGGATCCGGTTTCATTCTTCTGCAAAGGCAATGTGTTCTTACCGAAGTTTGAATAAAGTGTATCTAAGGTTTGAGTTCACAAATACAGTAGGCCCAATCTAATTCTTCACCTTTGTGAATAGCTCTGCCATTCTTTCTTCCTGCCATTGAAGATTAATTTCTATTCTTTAACTTAGAAAGAAAACTTTGGCCATAGAGTTTGAAACACTCAGTTGTATGGCCTTGGATCAATCATTTGGAATTCAGTTTTCTAGAAAATGAAGGGTTGTTCTAGATACTTTCTAAGACCACATTCCTCCCTCTAAGTCCAGCATTCCAAATCAATGCTTAAAAACACACTAGCCAAATTAATTAAACATTAACATGTGCTAAGCTGAAATACATAAAATACTTAGGACTATTATTTATTTAGTGCTATAAACATATAGTACTCTGAACAAACTTATTTCCAGAAGTCACTATCACAAAAGAAAATATATCTGTGTCATTCACTAGAAAACTTTATTCCTACAACTCAAAGATACCTTAAACAAAAAGTTAGAAAGAAACAAAACCAAGAAACTCATTTTTTTCCCCAAATCAATACAACGTGTTCTCTAAACCACTCATTTTCTAACCTTTCTTCCATTGTGGTTTTTGGGTTTTCAAGTAATTAGGTCATTTATCTGTGAAAACAAGATCCTTAAGGCCTCAGGTTCCATCTGTATTAAAGGCAGCTGCCCACCTGGCGTTATTTCCCAGTTTGTAATTGACAGGAGTACTTTGGAAAGTATTTTCTTGTCACATAATAATAAAATACAAATTACTTAGCACTTCTCAGTTGAAATCTTCTAAGAACTTTCCAAAGCAACTGCATTGCTCCTTGTATATATTAAAAATATAAAACAGAGAGTATATTAATTAATCTATTTTATGGCCCATGACCAATCCAGCTACATGGTGCTAAGAGAACATGATGGGGTGAAAAAAGAACAGAATTTGGAATTAGTAGGTCTGGGCCCCAGTGCAATTCTGCTACTTACTGGCTCTGTGATTTGTGAAGGCAGTGGAAGGCCTTGGGGAGTAGAGAATCCCTTAATCATTCAAATCTTTCATTTCTTCATATACCAAATGGAAATAAACATACTATTTTTCAGGGCTTCCATCCAGCTCAAATGATATAACAAGTATAAAAGTGCTTTTAAAAGCATTATATAGGGCTGGGTGTGGTGGCTCATGTCTATAATCCTGGCACTTTGGGAGGCTGAGGTTGGAGGATTGCTTGAGGCCAGGAGTTCGAGACTAGCTTAAGTAATCTAGTGAGATCCCATCTCTAAAAAAAATTAGCTGGGCGTGGGTGCATGCACCTGTAGTCCCAGCTACTTGAGAGGCTAAGGCAGGAAAATCACTTGAGCTTAGGAGTCTGAAGTTGCAGTGGGCTATGATGACACCACTGCACTCTAGCCTGAGAGACAAAACAAGACCCTATCTCAAAAAAAAAAAAAATCATTATATAAATGTTAGTTGCAATCATGTAATAACAATGATAATCTGGGGATAGAACTAAAAATTGGATGCAAGAGGTTGACTCCCAAACAAGTATAGATGCTTAAGTCACAGAAAATCAGAGTGGGAAAATACTTGTGAAATCTAATCTAATCATCCATCAGTTGCTTGAGTACCTATCATCAATTTCCCCAACAAGAAGTTATTAGGTTTTAGCTTAGAATTTTCCATAGACTTTCTTCTATCTGTTAAAAAGTTATTTCATGGCCTGGCGCGGTGGCTCACGCCTGTAATCCTAGCACTCTGGGAGGCCGAGGCGGGCGGATTGCTCAAGGTCAGGAGTTCGAAACCAGCCTGAGCAAGAGCGAGACCCCGTCTCTACTATATATATAGAAAAAATTAGCTGGGCATGGTGGCTCATGCCTGTAGTCCCAGCTACTTGGGAGGCTGAGGCAGAAGGATCACTTGAGCCCAGGAGTTTGAGGTTGCTGTGAGCTAGGCTGACGCCACGGCACTCTAGTCCGGGCAACAAAGTGAGACTCTGTCTCAAAAAAAAAAAAAAAAA
>CAUYRT010090361.1:0-34437 GCA_963574885.1 Lepilemur ruficaudatus | reverse complement strand
CAGTTCCCAGGAAGTGCACAAGCAGGCACGTCGCTGCTGTTTGCTCCATGGTCCCCTCACGTTAACACGGGCACATTAGGGTTTATCTTCCTCAAATAATAAGTCCAAGGGTGAAGTCCAGCTGCACAGGGACTCAGGGTCTCCTGACTTTGCAGCATGTGGCTTCTGGACTCAGGGTCACAGGAAGGGCTGCTAGTCCTCGTTCCAGACAAGCAAAGGGACAAGTGAGGAAGAGTTTTCATCTCACGAGCTGCATTTGGGTGTGACCCCTCACTGCCAACATGAGTGCCTCAGGCTCTCCCTGCTCACAGCAGCGGCATAGCTCAGTGTTGTCAGCTGGGAACGTTTTTTCCAACCCCAAAGAAAAGAGACTTGTGTTAATAAGAAAAAAATGTAGAAATGAACATCAGGTAGGCAACATGCGGTGACTGCCACAATGGGCTTACTTTCCTCAACTAAGCAGAGAAAAATGGAGCTCACGCTGTTGCAAAATGTTCTATTGCCTGTGACCTGATTTTAAAAATACGAATACCATAGTACTCTTTGTTTCTATGGTAAATAATTCAGCAAATCTCCAGGCAGGGTTAACCACGTAAGAAATGTGACTGCTGGTCTTTAGACGCTCCACGCCAGCAACACTTCCAAAGTAACACACGTATTTCATTATTTTCGTTCAGCAACAATTTGTCTACTTCAACTCTTAATTTTCCTGCTTTGCGCGTCTTTCCTGTGAACAGGGTCTGGGTTGGTGACTCCAGGGTGAAAAACAAACCCCCACTTTGCAGTTCCCCATCCCGCCTCCTCACCCCTCACACGGGAGTCTTAGAACAGAGGGAGGTATAAAGGCAAAGGGAAGGTCAGATGTTAAGAGATCATTCGTGTCTGCTTCGCGAGGTTTTCAAAATGGCAAAAATTGTTTAACTCATTTGAATACAGAAACCATTCTGATTAGTTCCTCTGTGACTGCAGCACATACAACACTCACAAGACATTCGTTTGACAGATTTAAGATACGAAACATTTATAGAGATGTATATTTCTACAGATCAATTCATATTGATTTTTCATAAAGTCTGCTTACCTACGCCAAATTGAGAAGAAAATTTTATAATCATGGAGTTACTGTCAAAGATGGTAATTGCCAAAATGGATCATTCAGGTAAAAGCAGACTCCATTTCATGCCTCAATTATCAATATTCACTGATTCTTCCCTACAATTTTCCTATAGGAAGGAAACATAGAAAAACCATTCAGGCTAGCTGTTTGACAATACATGTAACTACTAAGAGTGCATGTTCTTTCTAATTTTGTTATGAACACAAAAATTCTTAAAGATTTTTGATCATTTCTTCTTTGATTTCCCTAAAAACAGAACCGGGAGAAAAATTTACTATTTTCTTTTAATAGCTCTTTTTTAAAAATATAAACTTGAAGTCATAGTAGGTAGTAAGACATGTTGAAACTATTACATCATAGAAAATATGAGAAATTTCTCTCCTGATTTATGTGTAAAAGTGTGTTTGTGTGAAATGAAGTATGAACGGTGAAACGCATTCAGGCTGAATTTAAAGGAAATGTGTGTAGACAGTGACTGCTTTGTATCTGTCCGGTTCTGCGTTGGCTTCCGACAAGTGCCTGTGGTCACAGCTGCTTGTTTCCTATTGACGACAAGCACTGAAATGAGATGCAATGAGGAGAAAGTGGGCACGTTTATTTCCTATTTAAAGGGAGTGCAAATCCATGTTTCCAAATCATGACTGTAAAATCAGCTATGCAGACCGCTGCAAGAACAGATTTCTGACGGCTGGATGGTTTGTGTTTGTGTGTTTGTGCACATTTGTTTGGTCATTGTTGTAGTTGCACTTTACCTGTTCCTTGTCCCCTCAACAGGGATGGCCCACGGATACCGAAAAGATGGCTCTTTGGAGGAAACATGGACAAGAGATGCTTACTGAATGTCGTTGAAACCATTATTTTCCAGGTAGAAACCCAGCTCAAATTAGCTTAATGTAAAATGAGAATTTAATTGTTCTCAGAGCAGAAATCTTCAGGTGTGGCTGGATCAAGGGTCTGACACACAAGGTTAGTGAGTATCTCTATCTCCCATCTCTCCCCTCTGATGGTGAATCTTATAGCCTAGGCTGCGTGTAGTACATTCTTATAATTGTATTTTGCCCCAGTGTCTATTTTGAATACAAAATTAACTTTCTCATACCGGAAGTAGGGCTTAGGCATCCTCGACACAGTTTCCCATTTTCCAACACTCCCAGATGGCTTAAGCCAGTGGCCAGAAATAAGAACTTAGAGGCATCTCTCCTTGTGGTACTGTGACTTCGATTGAGCCGGGGGCTCTTAAAATATCCAGTTTTGGCTTAAACACCACTTTAGATGTTGCTGTGGAAGTATATTTATATGTGTTAAGATGTGATTAACATTCGAATCAGTGGACTTTCAGTAAAGCTGGTTACACACCTCGCTCTCTCTCTCCATATATATACACACATACATACACACATATTTTATATATATGTATACATTTTTTCACTTTCTCTTCCTTGCATCTCATTTTACCAGTCATTAGCAATGTAAACTAATTTAGGATTCTTAGACAGATAGTTGATAGATACTCTCAGATCATTTTCAATTGTTTTGCCTCAGAAAAAAAACTGATTTCCAACCCAAGAAAATACACAGAATCTTTCTTTCAATAACAGTCCTGATGCAGTCAGGTCAGACCACGCCTATATTCTATCCCTCAGCTGCTACAGAGACATCCTGCAAGAAGCACTTTCTCTCCCACTGAGACCGGCGGAAAGCCCTCCCCCCTTTTACGTTCCACTGTGAGCATAAACTCGGCTTTCTCAGCATGCCCCTTCACATAGTCACTTTAAAATACAGCCAATTTATTCTGTCTTTAACATACCCATTTAGAAACCCTGATAACTCCTGGGACTCGCTATCCATGTTTCATGTTGACAATAAGATCACCTGTTTATATGCACAGTCCACATTCCACTCACAAATAGCCAGTCTTAGTCTTCGGAAGGTAATTTAGTAGCATAAATTGTGAGCAAGCGAATTCACACATCTGGAAACAGATATTGAGGTCTTTTATTTCTTCGCTAATTTTGCAAAATTATTTCCATCATGTTCCAGAACTTTAATTCGATAAAATTGGCTCCCTCCTGTCTTTCCCACACCTGTATTTAGGAGAGAAAGAAACACAAACCTGAAATTCCTGTTCATCGTCTCAGACATCGCCATTTCTCACAGCATCTCTTTTTGACTAGACGCTCTTCCCCCCCGAACAGACTTCTGTCCATTAGCACTTAGCACCTCTCAAGCCCAAAAGCAAAAGCTGATTTCCAGTCCCACTGCAAAAGTTAATTTCTAACTTGCTCTGTGCCAGATCGTTAGGAACCAGTTAACTAAATGACCCTTGTCAATTATCCACATTCAATTGACAGCACTATTAATAGATCCAATGATTAAAATCACATGCAGTGATTTGTTTTGTTTTCTCTTGTTTTTCTTTGGGCTTTTAAGGGGTAGGAAATGTTGTAGCTAGATTAAATAATAACCAAATTGTTCTTTGGTTTTTCCTACGGTGGCGGCTGGTGTTGCAGGGGTGTCATGTGGCTAGTTAGGGGTCAGAGATTATTTTGGTCATACAGATTATTTTGAGCTGGGAGGTCACTTTGACATGGGTGTAGACAATGCGTTTTAGGGTGGAAATGGCCTCACTAACAGCGCCCCCTGGAACGTGCATATCAGTGTTTCCTGCGTATGGTACCTGAGGAATTTCAGTGATCCCCAAGGGAACATCTCGTGATGGTGTGCCAAGAATTGTGGCAATAAAGACATACTGATGAGGTCCCCAGAAATTAATTATCTTTGAAAAAGGAGGTAAGACCAATGGGATTACAAAAGTATAGAAAAATATGCATTTTTAGTAAGAGAAAAATATGGCTAAAATGAAAGTCTTTAGAAAGTCTAGGCATAAATAGTCAAATCCAACATATAAAAAATAATGGAATAAATTACCAAATAATCAATCTGTACACACTTTCACAATCATGGGGGACTTGGCAAAATATTCACAGAGCTTTACAAGCAACCTATTAAAGAGCCCAAACCAATTTCCTCCAGTGTACAGTGACAAGCCCGACAGATGAAGGCGACTATCAGAGAACCCAGCCTGTTGTGAAAGCCACTGTCCGTTCCTGGGGCTCTCACTTGGACGGCAGGTTAGAAAGTTTGGCGCTTGGGATCTCAGAGGAGAAACACAAATCCATTGTAAAGTTAACCAGCCCTGTAAACCAATAAACTGGGAACATAAACCAGACATAATATCCATCAGTGATTTACTAAGAAAATCAATACTGTGCAAAATGAAATGAATTTAAGAAAAGGCTATCAATAATGACCATAATAAAATCAGATAAAATAGAAAACAAAAATTGTTTTGTATTAATATAATTCTAATGGGACATTGTCCCCTCAGGCCTTAATTATTTAGTCACCTTTATTCATCTTATATTTTATTCAATAATTCAATAACTTCATTTTTATTATTATTGGCAATATTGGAAGAATATTACTATATGACACTTCACATGCACCCTTTCAGCTAACCCCAGCAATGATGATGTCACAACTTCTGACTTTGCAGAGGAAGGATCTGAGGTGTTGCAGCTCATGTGATGTGTGTGACCCACACATGGTGGGTGGTGGCGTCAGTGATCTGAGTCGGGTCATCTGACCCCAGAACCAAGCTCGAGTAACTCCAAGTCCCCAGCCCCAAAACTCCCATTGTTGTTACCTGGAATTTAAACCTTGAGAAGCATCTTGAAACCAAAGTCCCTAATTCCAATTCTGCTAGAGACTTGACTTGTATAGTTGTTGAAAATGCCCCCTCTGAGAGTCTTTCTCTCAAAATATTTAAATCAACTTTTGTAGCAGGGGTATAAAATGCATATCCCCAGGGCCAGGCAGGTAACCTGAATGTGTGAGTTACTTGAGTAACAAAGTGGAGAGCCCTGTATCCAAACATACACACATACTCACACAAATTCAGGCATTCAAACTCTCTGTTATAACTCACAGTGCTGACCAAGAAAAGCCTTCTGAAGTCCATATGGCACTGGTGGCCAGGAGTTTATGCCCCAAAAATGTTTACAGTAAAATCCAGTGGGACAAGTGATCAGTTAAAACTTTGCTCAAAGCACAGTTAGGTAAGACCATGTCTCCAGCCTTTGACACACTTTGGTGAATGCTCTAAATAAGTACATTGTGCATGGTCACTCTTTTGCAAAATTGGAAATGAAAACTACAGAAATGAAATATTAAATGACAAAATTGAGCTATCATATTGAGCAGTAGCAGAATAAAAATTGGATCATATGAATATTCTAATGAGATGTATTTTTAATGCTGTTACTATTATAGAATTCTATTTTCAGAGGTCAAATTCTTGTCCTCAGCCAATGTCTACAATCTGTGATTGTTTCAAAATAAAAACTTAAGGATGACAAAATGTAATATCTAACTTATGCAAACAACTTGAACATTTGAACCTATTCTGCAGCATGTTTAATGAGAAAAGTTAAGGAATTGCACTTCTATAATTCATCTTTTTTAAAACTGTGAAACATCCTAGTTACAGTGATGAATCACAGATGATTAGAAACAACATTTAACAGGGTTGGCAAACAAGAATATGCAGTGCAAATGTAGACCTGCAACTCCTAGGTACCGTGATCACCGCGCTGCCGTAACACTCCTAAGGCAACCACTCACTGGGAATCACTGTTTTGGAAGGAATGATTTGGATTTTATCTGCCTTTTTTGTCTATGCCTTAGGCTAGCAAAACAGTACATGAATGAATTCATGCAATTTCTATTGCAAATGTAAAAAGGAGACATTAGAAGAAGTAGGGTTGTGTTAAAAGATGTCCATGTGAAGACAGAGATACAGACAAAATGCAACGTGAAGGTGGAGAATTGAAGCAATGTATCTATAAGCCACGGAGCACCAAAGATCACCAGCAAACCAAAATCAGCTAGGAAGAGGCAAGGAAGGAGTCCCCTAACAGCTTTACAGGGAACAAGGCCCTGCCAACACCTTGAGTTTAGTCTTTTTAGGCCCTAGAACTATAAGTCAATAAATTTATGTTGTTTTAAGCCATCCAACTTGTGGTAGTTCGTTAAGGCAGCCCTAGGACACTAATACAGTGAAAAACTAGAAATGAACTTAATCAGCATAATAATCACACATTTCATTTGCTGAAGACATTGCCAGTTTACATTAATTATCCTGATGTAATTATTCATAGCTTTCCTGAACTCTAAAATGTGGCCCAATTTGGATGAAAAGCATTAGAGGTTCATTCTGTATCTTGTTTCTATCCACCTCAAAACAGCCTTAATCCCAAGCATTCCTCTTAAGTATGTGTGTGAGGAGGAAGAGTTAAGAGGCAAAGTGAACAGCAGCCTAGTATAAAGCAGGAATTTTTAAAAATCTCTGAGATAAAAAAAAAAAGAAATATAGACCATAAGTACTTATTTGAAGTGAAGAAAAACTGGTTGCTTCAATTCTTAGATTAGTTAATCAGCTTGTGAATGGCTGAGCTTTCACGTGACCCAGGAACAGTGAACAGAAGCTCAGAAAAAGGGAAGAAGCCTGGGTGATGTCTCGTTATTAGCAGCTTTCGCCTGAGAGCAGATTCAGTCAGGCCACACTGGATGGCTGAAACTCAGACAGAAACACAAGGTCTGGCAGTATGGGGAGATGAGAGGAGAGAGCTCAGGGTGACCGTGGCAGCTGGAAAGTGAGGCAGGCAATCCCAGCGTGGAGGGAGCCACAGCGGAGGGCACCAAATGCTCCCGATAAACTCTGCCCGCATCTCGGGCTGACTCTTCAACTCTTCACATGCAGGACAAACTAAGCTAAGCTCAGCTAATGCTAAAAGAGCAGGAGTCTTAGCTGCTGCCCACTTCTAGGAAAATAGGGTAGAAATTTTGAGTTTAGTCAAATTAATTGCCTGCAGCCCCCCCCAAAAAAACACTTTGAGAGAAATGTATCAGAATTCATAATTTCTATGGTGTCTCAGTCATAAGGTCCAGGATATAATTCAAACTTACAAGACGTAGAAAGAAAGCAGCAATGTGAACCCATACTCATGCGAACAGACAATCAATGGAGATCGCATTCCCTGCAGATTTGACCAAAGAAAGTGGAAATGAGTGAACACACCCAGCTGGAACCGCGGGGCTCTCCCACATGAAGCAGCGAGACAGCGCCCTGTGCTGCAGAGCACCCACACGGGCACTTTCCGTTCCCACCCTCCACCATTCAAGAGCCCGCAGGTCAACCCCTCATCAGTTAACATGTTGCCCTTTATTATTAGAAAGGGGGACAAGCACAGCCTGACTGAGGAAGAGAACGGAAAGCAGTTTCGTTCTCCTAGTTAGGTGAATTTGTTTTAATTTTCTTGGGCTTGATGACACAGGACATTTAAGGGGCCGTTGGGGAACCGCTTGTGAGCTAGGATGATTCTGCTGCTCATTCAGTAGACTTTGGTAGTACTAAGTACCGTGTCTGG
Organism: Lepilemur ruficaudatus; assembly: GCA_963574885.1. NCBI lineage: Eukaryota > Metazoa > Chordata > Mammalia > Primates > Lepilemuridae > Lepilemur > Lepilemur ruficaudatus. The sequence continues at coordinate 26,832 of CAUYRT010090361.1, read as the reverse complement.
CAAAGATTGTGCATTGCCTCCATTTATCTCTGGGCCTCTTCTCTGGGCCTAGGGATAAACCAACACTTTTCATTATGTTGGTTGAAAAGGTCCCTGAAGATCATCTGATTTATCCCCATCTTCTGAGAATTAGTTCCGGAAGGCTCAACACATACACACAGTTAAGCAGCTGCTTAGTGTCAGTAGTGCCCCGTGTCTTGAGCCCCAGCACTGGGCTCTTTGCAGCCCTGCATCCTCCCACCGATGAATTGCTTCATTAAGTCATTAGACGCAATTTTCATCGCATGCCCCCTGGATGACAAGAACCGTCCCAAGGAAGGGAGGAACATCAGTGAGCAGAGAGACAAGATCTCTATCCTCGATCCATAGTTGCCATTCTGTCCTGGAAGCCATGTGTGCCCTGGCTCGGAGTTTTAATCAACTGATATATACATCATTATAACTTTCACTTCCAATAAAGGAATGTCATTTATTGATTTTCCTAACATGTTATCCTCCTATTCCTGTTTATCTATAAGAAGTTAAATAAAGCTATAGATTTAAAGGGCAAAATGGCATCTACTTACCCTTGGCTATAAGGAGGTACTGCTTTCAGGCATTATTATCTATCAGTCCATTCATTCATGCGACAACCGACCCAGGGAAGCCGATTTGAAATTACACACGGTATACTCCACGGTATATTTTCTGTTCCAGAATCATGCAGACATCTTTGGTTGCCGTTCTCCTACTGCTGTGTGCGCTGCTGAGAACAAAGAAGACGAATGAACACAGTTGGTTACTACGTTTTTCTCATTTCTTTTAGCAAAATTCATTATGATCTTATAGAAATTCATTTTCCAAAAATTAAAAATTAACCGTTTGCATACTGACATAAGATTATTGCTGCTTTTCATGATTGTTTGCCTTCTGTTCTTTGAAATTTGAATTATGACATTATGCTGTAATTATTAGAGTTGAATCTAGCAAAGTTATAAGCACATTGCAGGCACCAAAATCATGTGATTGTCCAGGTGATCTAAAGTATGTGAGTATGAGTTGTATGCATGTGTAGGGGTGATATTTTACTATGTCTATGTCATCAAAATATGAAAAGTAACAAGATTTTATAATAAACCTGTGGATCACCATTTACAATACACTAGGCTATGATTAGTTCTTACGTATATATGGCACAGAAGCCCATATCTAAATTTACACAGTTGCACTATTCAATATCCAAAATCAAAAACCTAAAAATGGGTTAAGCAACACTTTAAGGCATTGACTATACCACTCTCTAGTTTATTTAACAAAAGAGTTTTGCTAATAATTTGTTGCTGAATCTTCAAGTCCTTTAATCTATGTATGTGATTATACAACAAGGGCAGGAAATTTCGTTGCAAATTTAATCAAGTGCTAAGGATATTTTTCAGGTTCCCTTAAAAACCAGTCTCTTTCCTGTTTCTACATTCCAAAAACGAGTCATCATTTCTGATAAGATTAGACTTCTAGTGAAAAGAGCAGGGTATGCCCAAAGAACTGTGTCCTCCATTCAAAGATATTGGAAGAACAGGTGCAGACACACACACTCAAAGACAAGGATAAAATAGCTGTGGATCTACCCAGGGCATAGGGCCAGATATTTAGGCCTAAAGCACACTAGATTTGAAGCAAGAAATGGAGGCATAAATTTAATTTGCTTCATGGAAACAACTGAATAAAACTCATTGGCTGCAGGAGAACATAAACCAGCTCTCTATAAAGTGTTTCCTGAGGCTGAGTTTCTTCTCCAAAGAGTAGAAGCTGAGCATGCTCTGCCCCATGCTTGAGATTTGAACCAGAAATAATTTGCACACCTGTTACAAGGGGAAGAATCAGAGACCCCCCACACAACAGGAACTGGATACAGCCTGGATGTTAGCTCCAGACCAGAGCAGAGGGAACCCGTGGGAAGAAATCCTGTGCTCCCGATACAAGACCTCCGCACCTTAGAAGTGAGTGATCCACCAAAATTTCTCACTGCAAGCAGCGAATGTGGGAGGAAAAATGAAACAAAGCCTGTGCAAGATGAAAACACGAACAAATGGGGGAAAGCGTTCATAAAAAAAGAACCGGCTGTGAAAATTGAGATTTTTAAAAAAACAGACCAACTAGAGAGACAGAAGCTGTGTACAGCTGACAACAATGTGAGTGAATGGGAAAGCACCTCAGGGCCCTCACCCACAAGAACACACACAGAGCGGTAGAGATGGGGGAGGCAGCGAAGAGAGGAGAAGAGACAGAGAGGCTGAGACACTTGCAGGATTGAGTGAGAGAAGGAGCTCCCACCCACACCTCTGGGTAGATCCAGAAGGGAGGAGGTGGAGACCAGGCAATGGCACAATGGAGAATGGCTGAGAATTTTTCAGATTTAAAAAAAAAGAAAGAAAGTGATTATTTTGATTGAATCAGCACATTCAATATCAAATGGATATTTTTTTAAAATTCACATCTTAGATACACACCCTTTACTGAAATTTCAGAATATTGATAAATAGGAGAAAAGATAACCTTTAGATACAAGTTCAATATAAAATTTCACAAAAATATATAAAAGGATTAAGATGACATATTAATAGGCAAATATCCTTAGATTGAATTTTTAAAATACTATTGATAGTATTATTTGTATTTTCCTCATGTTAGAAGATAATTCAAACTTTAATATATATAAATAATAAAATACAATATTCTTACTTTCAAATTCTGCTTTTCATCTCTTTTTCCTTTTTGGGGGCAGGTTGATGGCAGTTGTAAGTGACAAGAAGTTTGATTAAGGACCTTATTAAACAGCAACTCTAAATACGCTTGTATTTGGCATGTTTATTTTTATGCCTACTTATTGCTTGTGAACAGCTTTTTTCCTTCACTTTATAAATTCAGTATTAACATCACACGATAATTTTACTGTAGCTCTTACTTTACTTGAAATGGTAACAAAGGGCATTAGAACAACACAGCAGACCAGCAAAAACAAAAGATGTTGTGAATCTTCACAGACCTCAGGCACTCATGGGCTTGTGGCTCATTACACAGACTTTTTGATGTAGGTAGATTTTCAAAATAGGAGTATGCTTCTCACTGTCTTCCAATTCTTCACACCCCCCTCATCCCCATGTCCCTGAGATTTTTGGCTGGCTACCATTTCTTGTTTATTAACGAGGCAGATTTCATTTTCTGAAGATGACCACACAAATATCTCCCATCCTGCATGTCCTTTCCACAATGATACTGACCCTCCTTCAAGAGAGGGATGTCGGGTCTCATGGAAGTCCCAAACAACGGAGTGTGCAGAAGTGGCACTTTGTGACTTGCAAGGCTAGGTCATAATGGTTTACCTCTCTCTCTCTCTCTCTCTCTCTCTCTCTCTCTCTCTCTCTCTCTCTCTCTCTCTTTCTCTCTCTCTCTCCCTCTGTGTGTGTGTGTGTGTGTGTGTATGTCATTCAGCCCCATGCTTGCCCTTGGAACCTAGCTACCATGTTATGAGAAAGTCCGAACTAGCCTACACAAAAAGACCACAAAGAGAGGGCCACCTTCAGTGGATTTTCAGTCTCCTACTGAAACTAGTACCAACCAGTTGAAACGCTAGGGAATGAATGAGTCTTCAGATGTCTCCAGCCTTGAGATCTTCCATTTGAGGACCTGGATATTGCGAAGCGAAGACCAGTTGTCCTTGATGTACCCTGTTTGAATTCCACACCCACAGAATGGCTGATCATCAGAAATGTTGCTTTATACTGCTGAGTTTTAGGGTATTTGTCAGGTAGCATTCATAACCATTCACAATTTCTCTCTTTAGAATTTTCCTAGCATTAATTATTTTGGCCTCCAGAGCTCAGGACAAGAATATGAATTATTACATTTTTCCTCAACATTTCCTTTTTCTTAAGGAATAATGCAAACAGAGAGACACCATCCCTGCCTTACTGACCTTTTCCTTTGGTGTCTTTTGTCGGTATGTATTTGCTATTTCACTTTATATAGATATTAAATAAATCATAGACCTTTTTCATAGCCAGGCTTTCTTAGGATAATTTTTCATTAAGATTTATTTTATCTATTAGGTGCAGGTGAGGCGGGGAGAGTGTTTCTTCTCACACCTTTCCCATATCCTCCCCAAATCCAAGGTTGACTTAGCTTCTGCTCTCCAAAGTTGGCTGCACAACCCTCCTGCAGCAACGCACCCTCCCTACAGTAAGCCCCCACGAAGACCTACCTTCAAAGTAGGTGAACTTCTAAGACCATGTCTAAGTGCATATGAACCAGAAGTTAGAAGATGTGTAGAAAGTGAACTCCAATCTGAATACATAATTTTTTTAGTTTAAGTTATTTGAAAGTAGGCTTTTATATAAATTCTACTGTCACATTACAAGCTGGTCTTTAGCTAGCCTTATTTCTATGAATAAATTAATATTATTGGAGTTGTTTAGCATTTTTGTCATTATGCCCTTTTTCCTGACGCCAATAATACAATCATTTAAATGGCAACTCAAACCGCAATTACTGCAGCTGCCTTTCCTGACCATATCTTTGTATTGTTGTCGTTAGACCCAGATTTATCGCTCATTCACTGGCTCCATGTATCAAGTAGATGTGATTTCCTCACTTGGGCTGTCAAGCATGCATTTTCATAGATGATAACACGAGACGTAGACTCAGAGTAGACTTCAGCGGGTAAATTTTAGTGCTGTGCTACAATCACTGTCCTTACAGGTTCTGCTAAGGCCAGTTTAACTTCACTGTATCATGATTTGCTAAGAACAGTGGCATAAAATAAGACCTCTTTGAACACCCAGGGTGTCTAATCAGGTTGATGAAGATGGAGTCAGAGTCAAGCTACCCCTGGTGTTAGGGCAGCCTGGACATTTGATTCCCCAAAGTGTGTGATGAAAAGTTTCATCTAATGCCTAATAGCGTCCTTCCTTTGGTAAATAATTATGTCATCTTCAGGACAGGGAGAGGCATTCACTCTTCTCTTAAGTTACCCTCTTCATTGGTATGTAGTTCTGCCTTCCTGACAAATGAGCTAGTTTTTTCTCCAAGGTTCTGTATTTGCATATCTGCTTTCTGCCACCATTTTCCTTTTTCTTCAATTAAATAAACATCTGGAGACTAAAATTGTCATGACCATGTGCCATCTTATTTGCAAAAGACAGGATGCTGCCCACTGCTAGTTGCATCACTGGCACGTCCGTCCCCTGCACCGGCAGTGTGACGCGTGAGAGAGGCTGTAGCAAACTGTTCACCACGTGTGTGTGCAGTTCAAGTTATGGGGAGTTAGGAATTCTTATAACATGACGTTGACATGGTCCATTATTAAAAGTGGAAAAGATGAGGGTTCTCCTATTAATTTATTCACTTATTTTATTTTAATTTTGAATCTGCCGAGTTTCACAGACCATATTAGATATAACAGATATAAAAATAAGATCAAATCTTTTTGTTCATAAAGAACAAACTCTAAAAGAAGAAACAGTGGTTGCTAACTAGAGAGAAAATAAATAATCTATAGGCTAACGCTGCCTTGTTTTGTCTCCTTTCTTCAGCTAACTTGCTTATTTTTCTAAATTCTGCAGCAGTGTCAGTCCTTGGATCTAACGTGGTGAGTATTTACGATAGACATGGGATCAAGATCATCATAGGAGCTTGGGGAAAAGATAATTTATGAATGAAGATGCAAGAAGCCAAACCAAGGGCAGTGTTTCAAAATTCCGCTTAAAAATTAAAATAAAAAATTTAATAATTTTCCTGAATGTATTAAAATACTCTCCCAAATTTTTTTTTAATTTTTATTTATTTCAAAGTATTCTATTTACAGTCTCTTTCAAGATCTCTATTGAAATAACCATTTAAGTGAAGCCATGACTTTTTAGAAACGTGATGATTCATGTCTGAAATTGGAATGCACACGTGAAACTTTCTTTCCCTCCCTGAGTCGCAGGAAAGCACATAGGGTGGGCTCAGCCCCCTCTGATGAGCCATTTATACCATTTTGCTGAACTCCGAAGGCATGAAGAACAGGCTTGCTTCTGCTGGCTTCCTCTCCTCCGAGTTAGGTTATCACTCTCACTACTCCTTTGGAACTTACTAAATGTCTCCCTCGCAGGACGCACACACAAACACACAATGAATCATCAACTCCTGCTGGCCATAATCCGCGATCTGAATGCTTTGCCCGTGGCAGGTCCTTGACGTGCCTTCTGGATGGAAAGGATTAGCTTGAGGGTCTCATGGATGATTTTACTCCCCACCCCCATTCTCAGCAGTGCAAGAGCAGCCCACCAATTGTTTCCTTGTATTTAAGAGAGAAAATTCTTCCAGAATGTGAATAAAAAGCTGTTGCTTTTACTTGTTCTGATGCACGAGTGTGCACTGCAGATCTGCTTTCTGCTCTGTTGGTAAAGTACACTTGTCCCGGCCTACCAGCCTTTATTGATGGCATCTCTTTATTTCAATACTCTTGGTCCTCTATCTTTACATATTATATACCATATATATGATGATATGTATATAAAATGACCTCAAACCAACATCCAGTGCAGCAGCACTCCATGAACTTGTGCACAACTCAAGGAGACAGCTACATCGATACCTCTCCTTAATTCCACTGGAAGACAGGTCTTGTCTGTAGGCAGCAGCTGGAGGAATGAAGACTGTGCCAAGCCCCGGTCTTGAGGATGAGCATCTGCAGCTTCCTGAAACTCAGGGCACTTCATCCCCTTTGCTTGGCCAAACCAAGAGGGGAGACTGAGGGATCTAAGTGGCACTGGTAGGAAGGAGCACGTTCACAGGGACCCTCGTGCACAGACTGCCCCCAATGTGTGCCAGGACAAATGTCCCTTTCAGGAGACTACACTCCAGGACTGTGCAAGAGACTGAAAGAAATTCAGCTTAACCTCAGAAGGTGGAGTGTCAGCTCGGACCCTGTCTAGTGAGATCTGTCACCTGGAAAGGCACTTTGCCACTCCTGCCTCAGTTTCCTCAAAGGTAGGAGGATAGAGCTGTAACTACGGCAGCTCTAAGTGCAAGGCAAGCTTTGCTACTTTGCTCATTCAAAACGCTAGGGACAAACACAGGTTGTCTTGAGATCTGCCAGATGTCTAAGAGCTTTACAACTCTGAAGGATTAAAGAATGTACCTGTGTCTAGGAAAAGGGTTAAAACATGTTGACGGCTGTAGCTAGCAGTTTCTTGTGATTGAGGAGCTCTGGATGACGATAATTGATTGTATGAATGCAAGGAAACACAAGGTATACAGTGCCCTGTGATTTCTATTTTTCTCCAAAGTGTTTCTCAGAAGCCAAGGCCTATAGATTTTATTCCTAAAAGAGTCAACAGGGAAGGGTGTGCCTGAACATAGCACAATCTGAGGTGCCAAGTAGTGACAGCAAAAGAGTTGTGAATGCAAATTTTGTTTTTGTTTTTAGTCATTTGTTTTGTTTTGTTTGGGGCTAGTTTTTGTTTTTGCTGTAGTTTTCAAAAGAAGAAAGGTTTTAGCTATTTAAATTGTATTACCTTGAAATACAGGAGAAAATTATGAAGTAACAGAAATCAAAGAAGTATTATCAAGGTGTGTTTGCTGTATGCTTGGTCACTGAAAGCACAGAAATGTCTTACATTGATTTTGCTACAGATGTTACTCTTTGTCTTCCTAACGATGATAACATTTTGTAAATTAAAATTTGGAATTAAGTTTTCTTTAAAGACACAAATTTCTGAAACTTATCATGTGTAAAACGTGTGTTATCATATTGTAGGTGCAAGATATAGTAGTTTTTTTGTAGTATTCTCCTAACATAGGATTACTGTTGCAAAAGATTGTATTCTTAGAGCAAGAAGCTGCTCTAAGAGGTGATTTAAGAACTCATGCCACCTCTGTCTTTCCTTGGGGGCACTGCAGTCTGTGAGAGAGAAAGCACGCACGGATAACTACAAAACAAGTCAGTGAGAGAGGAGTACGTTCAATGTTGCTTCTGGTTCCATACGGTTCATTCTTAAACATTAAATTTGTGGATCCTCTCCACAAGTTGGTGGAAGAGAAAAGATTGGATGATTTTGTTCTGAATTTACCAATGAAGATGTAAACTCAAATCACCCAAGGGAACCGTCATCAACTGAGAAATGCAGGTTTTCACTCGCTCCCGATACACAAAGCTATACTTAGAATTCAGGGGTGGGAATGGTTATTATGTGCACCTATCTCAAGCTTAGTAATCAGAAAAGCTTTTGATTTGAGTCAGGAAGGACAGGTGTGAGTTATCTTCATGGAGTGGAGGGTGTTGGGTGTTTCAGACGGAGGACAGAGCACGGGCAAAGGACGGACGTAGCGCAGTGTAAAGGGTGCTCGGGTTACCTCGAGCAACACGTCATGGCCAGTGGGTGAGGTTCCCGCACACGCTCAGGGCAGGGTGGAAAGGAAGGCAGCATGTGCGCTCTTCTTGGATTTAACGATTGAGTCTGTGGAAATTGAGAATCACTGGCAATATTTAAGCAAGACAGCGGTAGATTAAATAGGAAATTTGGGAAGAGTAACTTGGAAGAGTCTTGGAGGCTCACCTCGACAGAATCTCTCTGAGGAAGCAGGTTGGAGAGACGTGGAAATTAATAGGGGTATGAGGGTAAGAAACTCAACTGAGACTATTTAATCATAAAAGAATTTAACCTTTCACAAAACGAAAATGTTGAGATGTGCTGATTGGAGTCCAGGTCCTGAAATTGCATGGTGAGAAACCCACCCCTCCTCCTCCATCTCTTGGTTCCCCTTTCTCGGTGCCTGTTTTTCTCACACACACAAGGAGACAAGAGGGCCCAGGAAATGCTCAGTTTACAGTTGGTTCACCCCAGCATCCCAGGAAGGGAGATAGATTCTCTCCTGTGGTATCGGTTTCTCCCCCGAGGAAGGACTTGGATTGGTTTCTTTGAGTGTCTCCTGCTCACAAGTCCTAAGCTCCCAGAGAGAGGGAAAACCACGCTAATCAGTGTGAGTCTCACACTTACCCCCTCGGCTGGGATACAGAGAAATAACACACCAACCCCCAACACTGAGGGTTTAAATCAATGAAATCTTGTTTGCTGCTTATTCTGAATCTACTTAGAATCAACTTGGCTTCCGCACTGTTTCATCATCATTTCTAGACCCCATTTTGTTAAGAATAACAAATAATCATCAGAACCGCTGTCTGATCCCTTTAATCAGTCAATAATAACTATAACCCACTTTGATAGTAGGAGGTCTGCCAATCCCTAACCACTACTGCTTTAAAGCTTGCCAGTCCCTGCAGGAAGTACTGGACTTAACAAGTATTTATCTTCCTTGCTTAAGCAAATAAGAAACATACATATATATGGCATAACATAATTTGCCTGCAAATTTCTCAACAATGATATCAAATCTGACTTGTTTCTGAGGCTTCATTGCTAAATTTACTTTTTTAATTCTCTGATTGTTTTTAAAAATACCTTCTTATAAAGGAAATTGACCTCCTTCGGGAAGGGGTTCCACCATTTGGTAAATATGCTCACCATGAATCTTCTTATTCTGTTACTGCTTTCTTTACTGTCACTCCTTATTCGTCTACCTGTACAAAGTTTTGTCTCACATGTTTCTGTTTTGTTCCATTTTATGTCTGTCAAGTGTGTCAGACATAAAGAGACAGAAGCAGAGGCTATATAAGCATCCAGCCAAGCCAGCCCCACGGACTGATGTTTGCAGGCGGCAGCCAATTTACACAAGATGATTTGTCAATAATGCTTGGGGCTTCTCTGCCCTCCCCATCACCAACTGAATCCACGTGAAGACACACTTTGTCTTATCAAATCATGAAATAGGATCACTTTTCTAACTACATATCCTGGAGTTGGCTTGTCATGTTGCAGATCAGATGAATCATTCCTGTATTTTTTGAGGACCCAAGACAGCATTCCTTAGCTTGGACTTTTGCTCAGCTATAGCCTTGTTTGTGTTTATCGTGGACTTGTCCACACCAAGCACTTGTTCTTATGACCTCTCAAAATGATTAGCTTGATAAGTGGTAAGAGTTTATTAAAGAAGACTTAGAATTGCAATAACCATTATGGAAATATTTTGATATATGAAAGATATGTTTAAAAGAAACTCTAGAAAAGAAATAAAACATCAAACATATGATTACATGATGAAGCCTCAACAACAACAACAAAAAATCCAGGTAAGCCTCCCTCAAAGACTCTACTTGGAAAGCCAAGGAAAAATGTCTCCTGCCCCCCATGTCTTCTGGAACCTTCCTCCCCGCATCTCTCTGTATCTGGCTTTGTCTCCTCCACCCTCTCACGCCCCTCTGTTTCCTCTGCTCCTCTTCCTGAGCTGCTTAAGGTGCTGCATTTCCCTCAGGGTTCTGCTTTGGGTTTTTACTTTAAGCACAAAAAAATCACACCGAACAATTTCCCATGTATTTTTCTAGATCTATAGAAGAAAAACTCAAATCCCTTGGTCTAAAGATGACTTGAGAGTTGTACCTTAACTTTTAAAAGCATATATGCAAAAACAGACAGAAATCAGTGACTGAATTCAGGATTTTGTTAGATAATTATGGTCCTGGAGTACTATTTTTATACCCTCAAGTACTGTGCATTTTAGGCCCTTAGAAGGGGGAAAATGGTTAAAATGGCACAGTAGGAAATGCCAGGAGAAGATTTAAACAATCTGCCAGTGCATAAATTAGAAAATGGCTTTAAGAGTGCATTTTTAAAATAAATATATTATCTAAGGCTGTTATGAAGCCTTTCCCTTAAGGTCAAACTGGGAAAATATGTGAACTTGTAAACAAAATGAAAATGAATCAAAATAAAGATGATTATATATTTAAAATAGACTTCAGAAGTATTTCAAACAATGTTCTGGAGTATACTAAGAGCCGAAGTAAAGACAGACTTGTTCCTCTTCAAAATTGGGTCAAAGATGAAAAAGCGGACTTAAAAATGCAATTAGAGATTGCCAATTTAGAAGATTTTGAAAATATGGATGGACATTTTCAAAAAGGCCTAAAAAGTATTTGTAAATTATATCTCTGCTGAAGAACTACTATTAAGAATATATAAGAATTTCTAAAACTCAACAACAAAATAACAAACAACCCAGTCCAAAAATGGGCAAAGGATTTAAATAAACATTTCTCTAAAGAAGATACACCAAAGGCCATAAGCTCATGTAAAGATTCTCAGTATCACCAATTATTAGGGACATGAGAATTAAATCTATAATGTGTTACTACTTCACACTCATTAGAATAGCTTTTTCCCCAAAATAGAGAACAACAGGTGTGTGTCCAGGATGTGGAGAAATTGGAACCCGTGTACATTGCTGGTGGGAATGTAAAATATGCAGTTACTGCATATTTACTGCATATTTACTGGGGGACAGTGTGGCAGTTCCTCAAGATTCTAAACAGATTTACTATACGATTCAACAACTCTACTTCTAGTTATATAACACCAAAGAATTGAAAGCAGACATCTGAGCAGATAATTGGACACCAAAGTTGATAGCAGCATTATTCACGACAGTCAAAAGAAAAAACTCAAAGGTTCACTGACAGATGATTCAATAAGCAAAATGTGGTATGTACATATCAATACAATGGAATATTATTCAGCCTTAAAAAGGAATGGAATTCTGATACACGCTACAACATAGATGAACCTTGAAAACATTATGCGAAGTAAAATAAACCAGACACAAAAGAATTAATATCATTTGATTCAATTTATACGAGCTACTCAAATTCATAGAGACAGAAAGTGTAATAGTGGTTACCAATGTACCAGGAAGGAGTGGGAGTTATTAATAGGCACGGAGTTTCAGTTTGGAATGATAAAAACATCCTGGAGATGGATTGTGATGGTGGCTGTAGAACAGTGCGAATCTACTTAATGCCACTGAACTTAACATTCTAAAAAGGTTAGGATGATAAATTTTATTTCATGTCTACTTTACCAAAATAAGAAAGAAAAAGTCCTAGAAAGTAAGCCAGCTAAGAAAAAATGTAATCCTTTCTATATTTAAAAAAACAAAACAAAACAAAAAACCTGGATCCCATAATGAAGATAAGACTAACAGGTCAGTTCTTCCAGAATTAGCAGCCCGTGGATCAGGGCACTTGTACATGTTAAAAGCACAAGGGCTACTGGAAGGACCAGTGTCCCCTACTGTCTAAGAAACAGAGGACAACTTTCCAAAATCATTCTGAAGATGCTATGCCAAAGGAAGCATCAACCCCAGCTTCCATGTTTTATTTTCTTCCAAAATCTCATGTTAAAGCAGTATAAAAACCAAAGCATAAAAGAACATGGAATTCTTGTTGGCCTGGGTGCCTCTGTACCTACCATCAACCTTGATCAATGATGATTTCAAGTATCCGTGATTTGTGCCCAGGTCTTAACTTGTAAAGGTAACTGAGCGCTGACACAGAATGGTCAGTACCATTGAAAGCAAAGTTAAATGTTACTCACAGTTCCCCTGGACAAAAGGCACAGCATGCCATGCAGGTCCACGGGGGACACCAGAGTCAGTCACGAGGCAGAAAGGAGTAAGGAGCAGGCACAGGCCGGGGGCCTTTACCATGGAGTCTGTGGGAAGGCAAGGCACAAGCACGGTAGGGTTAGCAATTCTGGCAGGCTTTGGGGCTCAGTGACTGTCCTAGCTTGAGAGCTACCTGGCCCTGGGTTGATTTAGGGCACGAGAAATATTGGCTGAGTGTGTAAGAGTCAGAGAAAGGAGGTGTTGGGAATGTGGTCTTGGATCAGTTGGTTTGTGTATGAAATCACTGACAAGTCGGTTATTGTCTCTAGAAATTCATTAGCCTTAGAGAAAGAAAGTCTCTCCCTAGCCAGCAAGGCCCCTAAAGATGTGAAAATATCACAAATATAGAAAATTTTAAAATATGATTAAGACAATCAGATGCCTGGGAATTCAAAAATCACCCAACTGGTGGAAATTTCTAACAATCCTTTTTTCATGGCACAAACTGTAACTGTCATTTGGGAACTTTTATCAGAAGAACACAGAGTTTTCTAAATCATAACTTCTATAAAACTTAAGGAGTTGAGCTTTAAAGGGAAGAAACCAAATAAAATGAACTGTAGAGAAATAATTTTAGAAGTGCCTGAAAATTATCCTTTTTCAAATGGCAGGGATTAACCTTTAAATGCACGTTATTCAATTAAAACATCACCTATTCTTAAATGACAAAAAATGGGAAAACATAGCAATTGGACATATTAAACTGAGGCTCTCCGAGGAATTCTGGGAGCAGATTGTCCTTGAAAGTTGAATGGTGAAATAAGGTCTTAAGAACAAGCAGACAACTGCCTGAAACAGCTTCTACCCAACACCATCAGAACAAGACTCTCTTACATCCTTGGGACGTTTCCTCTGCAACCCTGAGTCATATTTTGGGTCACACTCCTTTTGGCCATCTTCTTTTTTTAACAATTGATATTGGACATGTTCTCTTAGCCCATCATGTTTCTCTAAGTAATAATAAAAACTTGCCTCAGTCTACGTTTTTCTACAATCACCACCTCAACTTTATAATTCAGGAAACATAAGCTATTTCTAGCACAAAAAATTTAAGAATTGTCTAGCATAATACCCCTTGCCAATTCTTAAAAAAACTCAAATGATGACCCCTAATAGCAATTAATGCTATTAAAGTATATCTTTATTGGGGATATTCTAATCACTAATTATCTTTAACAAGCGTTAGACTGACAAACATTCAGGAAAGGGTGACTATAATTTTACTTACATAAAACCATAACTCAACCTGATCATGTGATTTGATCTATTCCTAATCATACTTTCTCTGTGGTGGTTGTTTGTGGTGTTTCTTTTGTAAGAATGCTACAAATCAAATCCCCAGTGAGACTCCAACGTTTGAAACCATCTCTGCCACTATAAAATGACAAAAAGTTCTAAATGTTTACACCTATAAAAAAACAGAGAAAAAACTAAAAGATATGTTTTACTAAATTACTCAACAGTGACTCACAGGCAAACGCAAGAAGAAATTACGATGTACTATGAATCACATTTCTGTAAATTGTACCTCAACAATGCAGATAATCAACATCTTTGGCTGTGAATTTGGGTAAGAGAGAGCCAGAAGAGAAGATTCTGAAAAAAGAGTTCCCTCACTCTCGGGAAATGATGGATTACCCCGTAACCTTGACAATTAACCACCAGAAATAGTTTTAATCACATATAATAGATCGATGACAACTCAGCTCATGACATCACTTTTTAAAGCCATCAAACCAGGGGTGAGTCACACTTCTGAAAGTACAGGGATGGGCAGCACAGACTGGTCAGGAGCAGCCCGTGCGCAAGCGAGCCAGTCAGCACACACCTGGGACAGCCATCACACCTGGGACAGCCATCACCCAAGTAATAACCAATGTCTAAACACCTCCGCCTCTCAGAGCCCACCAATTAACAGAAAGAGCCCAATGGTTAATTGAGTGGTTTATAGTGATATGACTTTCTTTCTTTTACATATGTAGGATATAAATGCAGGGACCAGTAGAGAACATGCCTATGTACTGGTGGACAGATCCATCAAATCTTCCGAATTTTACCAAAGGAAAAAATTTTGGTTTTAAGAAAAATAAAGAGATAAAAAAATTCTTACAGAAAGTTCAAAATCACTCTCCTGAATTTCTCTTAAGAAAAAAAAGCTGATGTTACTCAGAACAGTCCTACCTTCAGGGAATATTCAGGTTGAAGTACTGCTAGCTACAAGCCCTTTTGATATCTTATCTTGCTCTGCATTCTGCTTTGTGGACGCAGAATTTGTCTTACTTCTTTAATAACTTAGCCTGAATTTATATGAGAGAAAAAAATAGTAAACCTTACATATAAGATGACGACTGTGTAAAATGTGGTATCATGTGTTCCAGACATTTTTTTCTTAGAATCACCACCTCTTTTTGGATTTGATGAGGATATGCAACACCCACCCACTCCCCTCCCCCAACACACAGAAATTATAAATAGATAACTCAATAAAACCCTTGCAGAACAGAAAAACCAACGTAAGATTTAGCTTTTTTTTTTTTTTTTTTAAAGAAAGGGAGCAAGGAACCAAGGAAAGATCACCTAATAATTTGGTTTAAACAATCTTTGACCTTGACCCATTTGTTTTTGCAAATTCATTCCTGCTTCAATAACATGTTAAAGCAAAAAAGATAATCTTATGTTAAAAAGGACATAAAATTTGATTTTTCCCAAGGCGGTGGAAGGATTGGGAATCATTCGGATGATGCACAAACTAAGATACATTAATACGCTCTTGTAAGTAAAAGTAATATGGCCATGAACATAAAACATTTCCTTAAATGTTCTTCAAATTTAATTTCAATTTTAATAATGGCCACTTTTCCCTGATCTTTAAATGATTCATAACAACTGATTATGTGATATGAAAACCAATGAGTTGGCTTTTTTATATTGTTGTACTTTGAGAGATAATAAACGCAGTTAATGATTTGAAATGTCTCCTTAATATCTTAGTTAACATTCTTTTTGCTAATGAGCTGTCTTTAAATTGCATTACTCCTTGGAGAATATGCTCCAATGTTGTCTTTCCTTTAAATTCTTTATAGTAACAGTGTGCTTGGCCACAAATAGAGGATTAGTTTTCCTTAAAACTATAGAAAAATTAGAACACAGAGAGTTTGAATAAAAGAAAAAAGATACCATATAATTTCTGGTCTATTTCAGGCTTATCTTCGTTGAGACCCCAGACCACGATTGATACTGAGAGCAAAACTGAGCGTGTTCTCCCAGCCGTTATGACCGATGTAATTGGAGTGCACGCCTTAATGAGGAAATCGACAAGCTACCACTTCCACTGGGTAAGTTGTGCATCTCAGAGACGTGATGTGCACTTGCTCTATCCAGTCAGCATCCCAAGAGGAATTAGCCCACTCCATGGCACATTATACTGGTGTGCGCAACCTTAAAATAAAACCCAAAGGGATGTTTTAGCACCCTGAGTCTAAAGGGCAAGGACTTGTTACAAACCATGGGTATATGCTAAGAGGAGAGAGCTTCTTCCAACACCCAAACAAAGAGTAATAGCTATAGAAAAGGAGTATCTACAGAAAGCAGTGAAAGAGCACAGCTACCACCAACCCACAGTCTGGCAGGCAGGGAACCCCAGGAGTAAATATTCAGTCCTCATTCTTCTCCGATTGCACAAGCTCAAGTGGAAGCCTGGGGACACGGGAGCCAGTCCATGAAGGTCAGCCTGGGAAGGACAGCACAACGGACGAGGGAGGGACAGATCTGGAGGGGCAGGGGCCCGCCCAGCACACTGACCCTACTGCTCTTCCCTGTCAGAGGGATTCCTCTTCAAGGGGCAGCAAGAACACTGCCTTTCCTCCAAGGCTGTCTTCTTTGAGAGGTCAGCTCCTCTCCCAGCCGGTTACACTGACCGCCTGGTGCTGCTTCTCTCTTAGAAAGTTGGTCGGTGTGACCTCATCGTGAGCAGGGACAATATCTCTCTAATCAATGCCTCCCCAGCACCTGGCAGGATACCCGGCACAAGAAGTGTGCACTACAAGTGTTTGTCGATTGAATATGTGAATAATCTATTGGCATAATCAACATATTTATTGTAAATTGAAATTTATAAGTGTATAAATACATGAGGTGCAAAGTGATGCTATGATTTATGAATACAAAGTGGAATAATTACGATAGTTAACATATCTGTCAACTCCAATTCTTAACATTTTTTGTGGTGAGAAGATTTGAAATTTACTCTCTTAGCAATTTTGAAATGTACAATACTCTATTATTGACTATATGCACCATGCTGTGCAATGGAACATTTTAAATATTAATGAATGTTATAAAAAATTTCTGATTAACTGAGGAAGAATAAATAAGTCAGAATTCAGTTCTTCCAGACATACCATACCGCGAGTGCTGTATGTACTTCAGGCAACAATTTCACTATTTTCTTTAAGAACAATCTCACAGAGCTTTCAGAATACATTTCCCTGTCACTCATGACTGTTACATGTCCTCCATCGGAAGCAATATCCTGGAGAGAAACTGAGCCAGAACAGAGAAACTCCAAGCTTCCCATTGTTTCCTAGGTCCTTCCCTCTGCCCAGTCTGTCCTGTGATTCTGGTCTGGTGCTGAGTTCCTGCCTCACCTTCAAACACAGAGTGAGCTCTTTCAGTGGTCACAAAATTCACTTTTGACCAGTGTCTCCTAATCAGACTAAAAAGGGAAGGTTTTATGTTAAATTCCCTACACAGTTGAGAATCCACGTCCATTTTCTTCGTTTTCAACTTCAGTAGTTTTTCAAGCTGAACTATATCCTCTTAGGTCCTGTTCTCACTGGCTCTCCCCCTCTCTTCTCTAGTCTCTTCCAGAGAATGCCAAACCCCTCAGTCGTTTATGCATTCTCTTACCTGCTCATGTCTCAGGAGTCACACTCATTATCTGAAGTGGCTTTTTATAAATCAAAATATTTCCTCCAAACAAATACAGCATGAAGCTCAGCCTACTGCGATTGTCAAGGAATGTTCATTTGCAAAGAAATAATAGCTGACATTTATCAAGGACCAGCTCTCTTTTTAAATGAACTCTTTTAATCACTATTAACACCTCTACATAATAGATATATTTATTAACCTCATTTCATGGGATGAGAAACTGGATTTAATCAATCAATTCCTCCAATTACAGTGACCCACAAATCAAATCCCCAGACTGTATCAATCACCCAGCAAAAGGATGACCACATGTGCTTATCCTTTCCAAGAACCATTCCAGTTGCCTGGTCATCAAAAACTACCCTGCACTATATAGCAGAGGAATGTAATTATCGTCGAGGAATAAACGAACACATGTAACGTACGGGTATCAGAGCTCAGAAGCCAGGAACGCAACTGCGGAGCAAGCTTCTTGGGCACAGATCCCGGTACCTTTGCTTATTCACCACGTAACTTGAGGAACGTTATTTAACCTCTTGAGCCTCAATTTCCTCATTGGAAAGTAAAGGGAATCTGCCTCAGTGGCTGTGGCATAACAGTTAAATTAGCTCAGGTGGGTTAATATTGACAAACAACTTACGGGTCGGTACACTATAATTTTTAAACTATCTTTTATTTACCAAACACTAATACAACATATATTGCCTCCATTTTTTAAATGCTAAATTGGAGCTATAGCTTCAGGCTTGTAATAAAGTTTTCCCAACTTTCACATTTTAAGAGCCTATAATACCTCTCACAGTGAAAAGAAAATTTAAAATGAAGGTCTTTGGCAGCCTAGTAAAAGACAGGTCAGGGATGCAACACGTTTTTATGCTATAAATCAGCTTGTAGCTCTTCAGCAAATGCTTTCCTTAAACGAGATCTCATTTATTAAATAATACTCTTGCAAACTAGGAATAGAAAGTATTCCCACTTTATTTTTTCATTTCAATTAATTTGGGGGGGTGGGTACAAATGTTTTTTCTTATATGGATGGGTTGTATCGTGCTGATGGCATTCACTGTGCCCGTCACCAGAATGGTGTACATGGTTCCTGATAGGGAGATGTTTGTACCTCACTCCCATCCCACCCTCTCCCCTTCTTAGTTTCCAATACCTATTGTACCATTTTAAGACTGCATATGTCCCTCATTTAGCTCCCACTTACAAGTGACAACATGTGAGACGATGCGGAGAGAGCCTGTGATACCACGGAAGACAAAGCACCGCCGCTCAGGGCAGGGGCAGACACCAGACCACGCAGCAGGGCCCTGACCAGCAGAAGCCCTGGCTCTTTGCCCAGGTTTGCGGAGGACACCGGGCACCTTACGGAAAGGGGGTTGGGTGCCTTTGCAGAGGAAAGTTTTAACATCCACAGTGAGAAGGTGTGAGAAGTGATGAATGGGCCAGGAAGAGAGAGGGGCTAGGAAGGTAAGGGTTTATTGATCTTCTAGTAGGAAACCAGCTACAAGTAATAACGTCTAATACGCAAGCATTTCTACGCATCAAACACTGTGCTCTGAGCTTTGCAGGTGTCAGTTCATGTGGTCCTCCCAAGGGCGTTAGGGCACAGGCTATAATTCCGTGCTCACCTTGTAGGTAAGGAAACTGAGACTCATAGATGCAAAGTAAGTTTTCCAAAATTATAGAGCTAGTGAAAAAGAGAGAAAGAAAGAAGGGAAGGAAGAAGGAAAGGAAGAATCTTCTAGCATTCTGCTGCACGTTCTAGCTAACCATTGCTCTGATATTTATTAAACCCCCAGGTAGCTCCAAAATGAAATAACAACCCTTCTCACTTTTTTTCTTTTATTTGAAATGTGCCCTGTCCATTGCAGTTTCACCACATTTGACTTTTTGCCAAGCAAATTCGTAGGCCCCAACGCTTGCCAAGGGCCTCTAAAGATTTATGGAAACGTAAAATAAATCCAGCTGTGGGGAAAATGCACACGAGAGGGCAATCCGCTCCTGGTATCATCAGTGCCCGCTCAGCCCTCCAATAGGATCTCTTCATTTACATTTATGTCCAGGGTGTTTGAGTTTGAAAATGGGAGGGGAAAGTGGAAATTTTGGCGAGGGTATATTAAGCAGAAAGATCATGGGCCTCACCTGCTAGTTAAGTATCTGTATCATCTGAGCACCCTTCACAGTTCTAAAAAGGTTTCACCAAAAATTAAAAAAATAATAATAACGATTCCCCTACCACTAGTGAAGACACCTGGAAACAGGGTGGAAATGCAAACTGGGACAACCTTCGCGAAGGTCACGTCAGAAATCAAACCAAAAGCTTCGAACGTATCCACTGCTTTGACCCAGCGACTTCATTGACAGGAAATTCTTACGACGTACTTACAGATATATTAATCATGGCCTTGTTTGTAGTAATGACACTTGGAAACCACCTAACCTTCCCCAGACAGAGACTGTACATTCCTGACACGGAAACTGTGAAGCCACTTAACACGAAGCAGCAGCTTACCTTACAGCTTACTGCATGGAAGATATTCAGGCATAACGTTAAGAGAGAAAAAACAAGTTAAACAGTATTCAACCCTATATTATAAAACATATCTGTATATTCCCAATAAAACAAACATCAAATTCTTGCAGTCGTCTCTGGATGACAGGTGCATAGAGCAGACACTGCTCTTTATCTGCATATTAACCGTGCTGCCTTTCTTCCTAAGCTAACCTCTGCTTTGGATTGAGCCCGTGAAGAACTGTCTTCCCAGCCTCCCTTGTACATGGGGTTTAACCAGATGAGACGGTGCCGGCCAGCAGTTGTTAGGGCAGTTTTGCTGCTCCTCTGCAGGACCACCTCCCCTCCTCATCCCCTCTCCCCCTCCAGCACCGCCCCCCCCGCCTTCTGTTTATAATAGCAGGAGGGAAGAGACTTGCTAAGAAGAGCAGCGTTGAAAAATCAAAGGACTCGGCTCCTGAAGACCTTGGTAAGCCACTGTGCTAGCCCTGGAATGTCAACTTTCAACGTTCTTAAATGAGACACACAGGCTCCTATGAGTAAACCACCCTTTCCTGGGTTTCTGTGATGTCCTAATCTTCCTGATAGAAACATTTTTGTCCATTTTAAAATGCAGACAAGGAAAAAGACCAATTTGAAAATTCTCTTTGTTATTTAAGTAACAGCAGATCTTAAATGACACAAGCAACAGAAGCACGTGTCTGGAAGATCCTCATGAGGTTATCCGGGGACATGGCAAGTGTTGGGTTGGGTCCGGCCTTCCACAGGCCTGAGATTTGCACTCCTCCCCTTCCCGATAAAACAAAGGATCCAGATTAAACATTCTCTCCTGTCAGACCTCGCTTCAGTTTGGCTTCTTTGCTTCTTTCATTTGTCTACGTTCTTCCAATTTACTTGTCAAAACACAGGCTGTAGGTCTTACAACAGCACACGTGGGTGCCCCTCACTCTTTCCCTTAACCCCATCTCACCCTGTCTCAGTTTACTCTTTCTGTGACCCTCTCTGTCTGCCTCCTTGTTCTATCCACATTCCAGAAGATGGGCCACCTGTTCAGGTTAAGAACTTTCCCTCCTTAACCCCTTCTATCATATTTATAAATGTGTCCCTCACTAGCCACACCCTTCCCAGGGTCCACATTGTCATGTCTTTAATTTTTAAAGTATTTGTCACATCCAGGGTCCAAATACAGATATGGAAAGGCCTTCAATATCCTCTTTAAAAAGAAAATAAACTTTGGAAGGTGTTTTCTTTGTTTTTTTTTTTTTTTAACACACTTTTTGTTTACCTAGAAACCCTTTGCTTAGGTTTAGTTTGACTTTTAAGCACATCATATTCCCTTGACAGGGCAGTAGCCTGGAAATAAAAACAGGCATTTCTGTTAGCTTATTAATTATACAAGCTCTTTCTAGGGGTGCTACCTGCCAACTGTTTGGGAAGCAACCTCTCTGAACAATTTGACTGCCTTTTTCTGGGAAGGCAGAGCTATTCCAAGAGAGACTGCACAGTTTCCCATAAAAAATTCTGGAAAACATTTTTTCTCAGGTTTAAAAACAAACAAAAAAACCTACCTCTTCCCATGACTTACTGCCCTGTCTCACACATTCCGAGCATTGGGTCCACGTTGGCCTTCCTTCGGGCTTAAATCTACTCATCTCTTTTTTTAATATTCCCGCTCACTGAAGCACATCTTCCATCAGGGCAAACGCCGTGGTCAGCTGCCTTCGAATACTGAAATATGTGGTCTCTCCCAGCCGCATTTTACTGTAGGTGGCACGAAACACCCTGTCAATGCCAATCGCATTCCCTTTGGACTTTGGATGGACCATGGGGCTCTCCCTCTTTCTTAGGGGCCAGTGCTGTGCTCTGAGATGGTGGAGACTGAGATCTTGTGCTCCTGTTAACTTTGTCTTCTGCTGAAATCTCTGAAAAAATAAGACTGAGCTACCTGGGGCTTCAGCTCTGTCAAGAAAGAGCCAAATACAAGTAAGCAGTGGCCCCCTATGGACGATCTGGGGTGTCACCACTAGGAAGAAAGTCACAGCAGTGGTTCTTAACATGTATGTAGCTTGCTGGTGACACACAGTAATAAATACACTTAAAGAATTCTTCCCACATCTCCAAAAGATTCCTAAGAAATTGATTATTTGAAGCATTTTAAACAGGTTTATATGCAATAATTTCTCACTTAGAAATTTAATTCAACAAAATAGACTATAATTTTAAGGTAGAAATCAATCGTTTCAGCAATATTGACATTCCTGAAAATTTAGTAATATAGCTTTAGTTCATGTTTATTTTACCTAATCTTGACCATTCTTCCACATTTAACGTTTTGGTTGCTGTTCAGTTTACATAAGTAAAATTAACATATTTTCTGATGTACTAAGAGTCTGTTAAAACACATTTGTAGAGTCATATAACCACCACTACAATCAAGGATACAGAAAAGTTCCATCACCCTCAAAACTCTCCGGAGCTGCTCTTTTGTGGGTACAATCTTCCCCCCAATCTTACTACCGACCACCCAATGATCAATTACTCCTTTCTCTAGTATTCCTTTTCTAGAATGTCACACGAATGGAGTCACATAATATGTAACCTTTAAACTAGCTTATTTCACTCAATCAAATTATTTTGAGATTCATCCGTGTGGTTGCATGCGTTAATAGTTTGTTGCTTCTTATTACTAAGTCACATTCTATTGCATGGATTTACCACAGTTGGTTTATTGATTCACACATTGACGGACTTTTGAATAGTTCTCAGTTTGGGGAAATTTTGAGTAGAGCTACTATTGACATTTGTGTACAGGTATTTGTGAACAATGTATTTCATTTCTCAAAGTGTGGTCGTGTGGAAAATATATATGTAATTTATAAGAAAAAACTAAATTTTTCTCCAGAGCAGCATTTTGCATTCCCATATCACAATAGTTGGTCGAGGGACAGAGTGGAAGATGGAGGGATTTATTAGCCTCCATGTTGCATTGGTAAGTAAATTTTTTAAAACCTCAAAACATGGCTTCAATCTTTGTAAGGTTTTTCCTCTTGAAGGTACTTAAAATGTTATCTTCTTAGAAAATAAGAATAAACATATTTTCCATTTCTAATCAATACACAATTTCCATGAACCCTGATTTTCAAAGGGACTTGACCTTTAAAGTGCTGGATTTTTTTTTTTTATTAACAAATACTGTACCTCACATAGTCATCATTTTTGTGGTGAAAACATGTAACATCCACTTTCTTCACAATTCCCAATAGTAGTTACCCTGCTGTACAATACATGTCTTGAAATATATTTCTCCTCACTATATATTGCTATGTATCCTTCGACCAACATCTCCCCACCTCCCCCTCCTCCCTAGCCCCCCAGCCTTGGCAATCACCATAACATGCTCTACATCTATGAGATTAACTTTTAAAAATTCCCCGTATAAATGAGATCATACAGTGTTTGTCTTTCTGTGATTGGCTTATTTCAGTTAACACAATGTCCTCCAGATTTAACCATGTGGTTCGAAAATGTCAGGATTTCATTTGTTTTTATAACTGAACAGTATTCCATTGTGTGTGTGTGTATCACAGTTTCTTTATCCGTTCATTTGATGGACACTTAGATTTATTCCATATCTTGGCTGTTGTGAATAGTAGTGCTATAAATATCCCTTTGATATACTCATTTCCTTTCGTTTGGATATATACCCAGAAGTGAAATTGTTGAATCATAGGGTAGTTCTATTTTAAATTCTTTGAGGAACCTCCACACTGGTTTCCATAATGGCTACACTAGTTTACATTCCACCAACAGTGTAGAAGAATTCCTTTTTCTCCACTTCTTCACCAACACTTGTTATTAATATATTTTGTCCTTTTGCTAATAACCATCCTAACTGAGGTGAGTTGATATCTCACTGTAGTTTTGATTTGCATTTCCCTGATGATTAGTAATGTTGAACATTTTTTTTCATATGTTTGTTGACCATTTGTATGTCTTCATTTTAAGAAATGTTTATTTAGGTCTTTTGCTCATTTTTATAATTGGGTTATTTGGGTTTTCCCTATTGCATTGCTTAACATCCTTATATATTTTGGATATTAACCCCAGTCAGGTATATAGTTTGCAAATATTTCCTCCATTTTGTAAGTTGTCTCTTCACTCAGTGAAGATTGGTTCCTTTGCTTTGCAGAAGCTTTTTAGTTTGATGTACTCTCATTTGTCTATTTTTGCATTTTTTGTGTGTGTTTTTGAGGTCTTATCCAAAAAAAATTTTGCTCAGACCAAATTTGTGTAATTTTTGGCCAATATTTTAAAGAATACTTTTTTTTTTCTTTTTCTTTTATTCTTTTAAGTTTTCAGTTGCATATATGTTAGGCCATTTGATATTGCTGCAAAGTCTACTGATACTCTGTTTATTTTTCCTTTCTTTTTCTCTCTTTGCCTGATTTTGAATACTCTTTATTTCTCTGTCTTTAAGTTCCCTGATATTTTCTGAATTGTATATTTTATTTTATTTATTGTATTTTTATATCTAGAATTTTCATTTCTTATTTTCTATTTATATTACTTTCCTCATCATGTTCATATTTTTCCTTATACTCTTGAGCATTGAAAGCAAATTTATAGTTGCTGTTTTAATTTCCTTATCTGATGATTTCATTATCATTTTTATCATTCCCAGTCAGTTTTTATTAATTGATTATTCTTGGTATGAGTCATGTTTTCTTGTTCATTTTCATGTTTTGTATTTTGTGTATGAATGCTGAAAATTGCAAATTTATGCTGTTTAATATTGGATTTTATTTTATTCCTGTGTAGAGTACTGGGACTTGTTCTGGTGATAATTATGTTACTTTTGGTTGGCTTGTCTATTTCAAGATTTGATTTTTGTTTTCCTTAGAGTATATACAGAACGTAGTTTATCATTATAGACTAGCTCTCCACATGCATTTTTATTCTAGACTCTTCCATATCACATAGGCTATGGGCTCTTTATCATGGGCTACTCCTTTCCAATCATAGCTCAGAATCAGTTCCTACATAAGCATGGAATTTCTACATAGAAAGCACAGGTTGTTCATCTTGATATCATGGGTGGAACTGTTTCCCAGTATATGACCCTATAGAGGAATGAAATTCAGTTTCAGTTCCTCCCAAAGTATACTATCCTTGCAGAGGCATAGTCTGGTTCTAATTTTACCCTCCACTTCTCTACAGGGATGTCTACCACCTGTGGAAGTCATCAATATCAAAATGAACTCATTTATAACAAATCCCAGCAAAATGGAGCTGGGAGGCCATGCAGAAGGAGCTCTCATGTACATTTGCCTCATAATAGGAACTATCAAAAGAGACTCCTCCAAAATGACAACACTGTACAAAGACCACAACCTTCCACAAAGATAATCACTATGAGGAGCTGTCTAGTAATTGCCTACTTCACTGATGGACTGATGCCACCCTGGTTATTAATGTAGCCAAGGATAAGTTTCAAAATAACTAATGTAAATGCCGTCATTTTGTCTTTAAAAACCCTTACCTTCCTTTGCCTCCCTAGATGTGCCTATGGTTGACCCTAGTTTGCACATTCCAGACTGCAAGTGCCTGCTATTCCCGAAAAAGTTCTTTGTTCTGGAGAGCTAGTCTCTCAGCTGTTTATTTTAGGTTGATACGCTTCAATTCTAATTTGCACAATCTTCTTTTTAATAAACTATTAGTTGAGGGGACATTAGACATTGTTGGTAGAGCTTTCTGGATGGTAAAGAATTAGGTATCACAACTTTTTCTGTAAATATATTTTCTTAGAGCTACTCTTTGAATATGATCAGGGTGGACTTCAGGGAAATGGGGTGCTTAGTGCTAGGATACACGGGCCCTAGCACTTAACATGCAATGTAAGAGCAATACAGACCAGCTTTCCAAGAGAAATAGTTTCCCTCTTTAAAACACATCACATCATTAAAAGGAAAATCCAATGTAATGTGGCAGATATGATAATCATCTTCCCCAAGAGGATAAGAACTGGCAATATTACCTTCAATGAATCCATTTGTGAGTTACATGTGTTAACTTGCTTTTTGCTTTAGGCTGTCAAAATTTTGTAATTAACTATGCCCAGGTCTGGCAGTACGGATTTAAGATTAAGACATGCCCTGGATTTTTTTCCCCCGTAAATCCCTTCCTCTACATTATTTTTTTAAAGAATCTTTTTCTTTTATTTCCACTCACCACACTAAACTTGGCAAGGCAGGTGAGCTGTCACCCGCAGGGTACTAGAAACAGATTCCAAGGGCATTTCCACTGAGGTTGGGTAAAATATCATCATTTCACAAAGGGTGACCTTCACGAGCCCGAAAAACTCATTATACAGTTCAACAATAAGGTTTATTGTTACCTGGGCCTCATTTTAATTTTATTATACTGTTGAAACTTGTTTGTTTTCTGAAAAGCTTCCAGGAAATAACCCGACTAAATTGTAAAGTTAACAGTGATGAGTTTAAGATAAACAAGACAGTTGGGTATTTGCAATGAGCGCTCACCTGATATCCTGATCTCCAGGCTTAGCAATTTGACATTTGCTGACTGCCAACAACAGAGGCCCGTCCTTAACCAAAGCTCCAGCCCCTGCCCAGGGGACCCTCCTTCTCTCAACACACCTGTCATCTTTCCTTCTTCCTCTCACTCCACACTCACAAGGCCTCTTTCTCCTGGTCGTGCTGGAGTTGAGCCTTCAGGTCTGTGAACGGACTGTGACTCCCCAGCGATGTCTTCCAGGTGCTGATTCTTCCCCAAGCGGCAATTTGATT
>CAUYRT010090358.1:0-28796 GCA_963574885.1 Lepilemur ruficaudatus | reverse complement strand
ATGTCTTAGAAAGAGCCTTCCAGACAAGAGAAATGGTCAGTGAAGTCCTGACGCAGGGACAGGCTTGGCCGTTCCCAGGGAAGGCAGGTGCAGCAGACTGGGTAAACACACTCTGACAAAAGGCGGTGGGGTGGAGGTATGCGGTCACAGAGGTGACAAGAGCCAGGACTTGGAGGTGTTTGGCTTTAATTTCATGTGTGATAGTAGTATTTGAAGTGTATTCAGCAGGGAAGAAACATCATCTGGATTAATTTTCCAAAGTATCACCCTGGGTCCTGCATGCAGAAGAGACTTTTAAAAAATCAAATGAAGAAGAGAGAGCATATGAGCTTTTGGTGACTCGCTGTTTAGTCGTATTAACTAGGATGTGAGATGTGGTCAGATTCAGGGTATATTTTCAAGGAAGAGCTGATGACACTTGATGACTGAGAGCACACGTGGTATGAATTCTAGGTTTTGGACCTTAGCAATTAGATAAATTGTAGTGATGTTTACAAAATGGAAAGATGGAGTAAAGTTGGAAGAGGATGCCATGAAGAATTTTCTTGTGAACGTGTTAATTTGGACATGCCTCTAAGACACCAAAAAAGAGAGCACTGGGTCGAAGAATCTGAAATACGGTAGAGGTTGAGCCAGAAATGTAAACTTGGCAGCCACCCAGGGAGTAAATGCATACACAGAGTGGAGATAGGACTAGCAACTTGAACATGACGAGACCAGGGTAAGGATGACCCAGTAAAGGAGAAAGAGAAGGGGTGGAGAGAAGAGAACAAAAACTAGGACTGTGGTGTCCTAGAAGCCACTTGAACAAAGTGTTTCAAGAAAGAGTGAATCATTAAGAAATGGTACAAAATTGACCATTGGGTGTGTGGAAGGATGCAATGAATATAAATTGAGAATGTTTTCTAGAGTGAGAGGCAATATTTTGCAGTTGATAAGAACACAGGCTTTGGAGACAGAATGTGAGTTGTTTAAATCCTCGGTCTGTTGATAATCAAGTGTGTCAATTTATACTAGAATTCATGTTTGCTGATTTTATATCTAGTGTTCTTTCAACTTCATCACTAAATTCTTTAATCACATATCTTCTGTACATCAGTTGACAACAAAATACTACAGCATGAATTATCTTTCTAAGGTTGGCTGCTATGTTACTAGAAAACTAAGAATAGTATTATATTAGGTCTAATGCCATTAAAATCTATCCACATTTTAAAATTTATCTTAGATTACAGCATAACACACTAAAGAAAAATGCTAGACAAAATCTGATTCTGTCAAATAGTTGTTCAATGGGTTATATTTATGGACACTATCTAGTTACCTTAAATTGTTTAAAACTAAACACTTTGCCCCAGGATCAGGGAGAATAATAAAAATCTAATAAGATTTTGGTATAAAGGTTAACTTTTCAGAAAATAATAATCTAGCAACATCATAAGTTAACGATTACTGATACATTGATGTAAATATGCAATGAGCACACACTTGTAAAAAAGTGTCCAGTTTTATAGGCATGTCAGTTTTAATATTATAGTTCATCTTAACTGCCACTTTAGGTATTGGTTCAATATGAACTTCAGGAAGAATGCCATCAACAGAATCAATTACTGCATTAACCCGAAATGGCATTAGGGTTGCCAACTTAAACCCTGACAGAAATAAATTGGTCAGAATTAATAAACAGTTCCAGGAGAGAAATGTTCCCTTTTTTCAAACGTTTTTGTAGATTAACACCAAGATTCTTGGATGTGCCCTAACATTAATGGTCGACTGCAGCATAGTGCCACTGCTTTCCCATACAACATTTACAACAAAAAAGTGATTAATTGAAAATTTATACTATTGTTTATATATTGAGAATGTTACTTTGGTTCCCCGAAGTAATTAAATTTCATATAATTTATAATAACAGGTTCACTAACCTCATGACATTTTTTATTTTTTGTAAAAGAAATCATTCAAATAGCAAGAGACACAAAACATACTCTGCTTTGCCATGATAGAACTTTCTTATTTTGCTGCTTTTTAACCTTTTATTGATATGTAATTCATAAACTAGAAGGAGCTAAAAATAATGATAAAATAAAGCCATATGGCGTGCAGAGCCTGAGCTACTTATTCTTTGGTCCTTTACAGGAAAAGTTTGCCAATCTTGATATAAATGTATCAGGTTTAAATATTCCCCATATGTTTGAACTTTTACTATTATATAAATCCAGCATTGCTGGTCATTTTTGGCTAATCGTTTAAGTTAAATATCTAGAAGTCAAATTGGGATTGCCACATTAAATGATTTGCTTTTGTGATGGCTTTTGATTTATATTCAAATTGTAATCCATAAAATTGATGCTTCCAATTGATGTATACTGCCCATTTTCCAATATTGGCCACACAAATGATATTATTATTTTCACGAAATTGTTTCCTGTCATCCCAGTCAAATATGGTATTTGTTTTTAGTAATACTTTTTTCATAAGTAGGGATGAAAATTATTTTATACAATTATTTGTGGTTCTTTCATAGACTTTGGCTAGTTTTCTTTGCTGTGTTCTGGTTTTTTATCCCTATGGTATCTAACAGTGCATTTTCCTTACTGGGAATAGTCAACCTCAAAATACAATCAAGCCCAAAGGAGAATAAAATTTACAATATTAATCATATAGAGACATCTATTCATAGCTTAGCTTTGTATTTTTGTGAATGCTTAGCTTTGCATTTTTAAACATGTACATGTGGACATGTACACACGTTTTTTTCAAAATAAATGAATACATACTAAAATATATTAACATTTTCATATAAAATATAACTTTCTATAACATTATTATTAATGCATAAAATTTTATCACCTGGGTCCAACAAAATTCCTATTTTCTATTCAGGATGTTTTTATTTCTTCACTATTTAAAATAAATGTCTTTTAAAAATATGTGACCATCTATATCATAATGATGATTTGACTACTGCTCTAAGTTGCAAGAGTTGGGATTATTGCCATATTTATCGATTACTTACCTCACCTTTTATCTACCAATTTTTTCATTTAATAATTTATATGAATACGTCAAATTGTCTTTCAGAGTGATGTATAAATTAGTGTATGCACTTATTAGCAGTTTATGAGAATGGTCTCTTGATCTAGGTATTCTTTTTTATGTAACTGTTGTCTTGCCTTTTAAAAATAATGGATTTCTTGTTATTTGATAATGACTTGCTTTTGTATTAATGTCTTATAATATTTTGAATATTCTTGTTTTATTTTATTTTTCCTGACTGGATAATGAATAAACTGTCTAATTTCTATTTGTATTTTTTATAACAATGAGGTATGTTTTTCTCATATTTTATGTGTTTTGTTAATGGATTTTCATATCATTTGCCTATTTTGCTTTTACATTATTGTCCTTTTATCTGAATATGCACTAGTTTCATAACTGAGATAGTAAAGTTATGGGTCATATACACAAACATTCTGTTTTTAGTCTAACAGGTATGGCTCCATTTTAAAAAGTCTCTTATTGCTTTAATATTACTATGCATTATTTTTGGACAGAGGCAGCAGTTGGACTGTGGTGTGAATTTTTACATTTTACTGGCTTTCTGGATTTTCATTGAGTGAAGAGACTATTTAATTATTTTCCCATTTTTCTTTGCCCATTTCTAATATGTAGGAGTTATTTTTATATTATGGATATTAATTCTTATCAATAATATGTATTGAAAATATCGTACTCAACTCTGTACCCTAAAATGTATATTTAGGGAGCAGAAGTCCTTGCTATGAATATAGTCAAGTGTATCATGTGTCAGTATTTTCTTCATATGTTAATACATTTTTTGGTCTTGTTTAAGAAATACTTTCTTACAAGAATTTGTGAAGATATCATGTTCTATTGTACTCTAACAGTCATATTACTGGCCACCACAGGAATTTCTTTAACTTACTTGAAATCGATTTTTGTGTATGTCGCGAAAAAGGGGACCTGCTTCTCATTGATGCCTGTTTGTCCCATATCATTCATTGAAAACTCTTTCCTGCTGTATTACCCAGGCTACACACAGGACACACAGCGGGGCGTGGTGATGTTAATTGAGAATGACAAAAGAAAATTTTATGAGATGCCAGATGCACCTTCACCTGAGTTGTAGTCACATGGATGTATACTTACATAGTCATTGCATACATTTAAAATTTATTCGCTATACACAATTACCACCTGTATGTTACACATGGAGATGAAGAGTAAATAAAGAAATTAAGTGACTATTCCTAAGTGTTTGCCAAATACCCAGCACACCCACTGACTGGAATTCACTCTGTCTTAATCAAGCAACAATATGTGTTTATGGAATTTTTTCAAAGAAAAATAATCACTATCAATAATTTTCACTGTGAGATTTGCCATAATTCATGTTGATAACAAGTCCCATTCATGTTGCGTATTGTCAATTAAAGATAATAAATAATTTCTCCTATTTTCTTCCTTTAAAACCAAGAGACAATGAGAAAAAATGAAAAGAACTTCTTCAGTTAAATTAGAATATAGCTATACCCTAAATGCTGATATGTAAGAGAGGAAGCAAGTATCAGATTTATTTTTCTACAGGTGTCATGAGTGTGAGTGTTCTTCTGAAAAAGGATGTATGTGTAGGGTCCATCAAGCAATGCATTACTTGAGATGGAAAGTCTGGGTAGGTAGGAGAATGCTGGTTCCTTGTATGAGGAAGTGTCATGGAGATGCATCAGTTTTGCTGTTAGTATGATGCTAAAGGAGAAATAGCAAGAACCAGATCAGGCAGCCACTGGTCCTCATCACCCTGAAGCAAAGTTACTATTTAATCACTCCTAAAAAGCAGCACACAGAGCTTCAGGGTGAGTAAGGGAACTCCCTGTGGCCTGAATAGAGGCATAGCCCTAGGCAGACAAATAATGGGAAAATGTTCAGAGAAAATTGATAAAAATCCAGACAGAAAGCTGAAGTCCTAACCAAAGCATGCTCCACTCTACCTCTTTTCCCCGCCCACACACTATGCTTTAATGGGCATTCATCTGGGGAAACACAATGCTTGTTAAAAGATGATTAATGCCTTGAAAGGAACCCTTGAATGATAATATAACCAACCATGTTAAGTAGTGGAAATGAGGAAAATAGTTGGATGACTTCCCTCAGTTTTCAAAGTAGGAAAGTAATGCATATTATTAACAAATATAAGTAAAAATCATTTTGTAACATATATGAAGATTAATATAAAGCAAAAAATCCAACCATTTTTATCTTTTAATAAAGATAAAAGATATCTTAATCTTTTATATTATAAAAGATATTTTAATCTTTCATAGGAGAAACACGACAGAAAAAGCATAGTTCACAAAAAATAAAAATACAAAGAAAGTACTAATAATATGAGGGATTACGTAGAATGCAATGACAAAAACTAAACAAATTCAATACAAGTGTGTGTAAATCATGAAAAGCTGTTGATTAAAATCTGTTCTTTCATTTGGAAGAACAAATAATGGTAAAAGCAGAGATGAATTAATTAAAAACTGAATGTAACAACTAAAAAAGTGCAATTTCTGCTTCTCTGTAGACAAGTAATACCTAGAGATGGCATTAGATATCTTGATGAAATATGAAAGAGGAGTATAATTTCGTAAAAACTGAGAATAGGCAAATAACCACAGAACCAGAAGAAATTCAAATATGGATATTAAATATGTTGATCAATTTTCTTCAAATATATTTGAAACTCTGGGTGAAATGGAAAACTTTTTAGAAAAATATAGCCTAGACCGATGCAATCTCATCTATGCATTTTTGTTTTGGTTGCCCGTGCTTTTGACATCTCTGTCCCGACCAGTGTCCGGGAGTGTTTCTCCAGGGTGTTCTTCTAATAATGTTATAGCTTCTGGTTTTAGATTTAAGTCTTTAACCTATTTTAATTTGATTTGTGTATATGGAGAGAGATAGGGGTCTAATTTCATTCTTCTGCAAAAAGATATTCAGTATCCACAGCACCATTTATTAAACAGACTGTCCTTTCCCCAATGTATGTTCTTGGTATCTTCATAGAAAAGTAGTTTACTGTAAATACATGGATTTATTTCTTGGCCCTATATTCAGTTCCATTGGTCTATGTTTCTGTTTTTATGCCACTAACATGCTGTTTTGGTTCCTATAGCTTTGCAGTATCATTTGAAGTCAAATAATATAATGCTTCCAGCTTTGTTCTTCTTGCTCAAAATTGCTATGGCTATTCTGGGTCTTTTGTGTGTCCATATAAATCATATACATTTTAGAATTTTTTTCTATTTCTATGAAGAATTTCATTGATATTTTGATAGAAATTGCATTGAATTTGTAGACTGCTTTGGGTAATATGGATATTTTAACAATAGTGATTCTTCTAATCCATGAACATGGAATATTTTACTTTTTATGTGTGTCTTCTTAAATTTCTTTCATCAATATTTTATAGTTTGTCATTAACTGATCAACACTTATGTACATATTTAATAGAAACATTCATCAGGTGATGGGCAGGTGGGAGGGCAGAGGAGGAAATGGGTATATTCACACCTAATGGGTGCGGTGTGCAACATCTGGAGGATGGACACGCTTGAAGCTCTGACTTGTCTGGGGCAAAGGCAATGTATGTAATCTATATATTTGTACCCCCATAATATGCTGAAATAAAAATAATAAAATATTTTATAGTTTTTATTATAGAGATCTTAAATTTCTTTGGATTATTTCTAGCTATTTTATTTGTAGCTATTATAAATCGAATTACTTTCTTGGTTTCTTTTGCAGATTGTTTGCCAATGGCGTATAGAAATGCTATTTATTTCTGCATGTTGATTTTGTATCATGCAATTTTACTGAATTTATTTATCATTTCTAATAGTTTTTGGGCAGAACAAAGAAAATAATAAAGTAAAAAAACAATCTACAGAATGTGGGAAAATATTTGCAAACTACCTATCAGACAAGGTATTTATAACTACATTATATAAGGAGCTCAAACAACTTAATAGGAAAAAAAACTAAATAATCCACTTAAAACGGTCCAGAAAATCTGAACAGAGATTTTTCAGAAAGAAGACATACAAATGGCCGAAAAGTATATAAAACAATACTCACTAATCATCAGAGAAATGCAAATGAAAACTACAATGAGATATCATCTCATACCAGTTAAAATGTCTTTTATCCAAAGACAGCCAATAATGAATGCTGGCAAGGCTGTGGAGAAAGGAGAACACTAGTACATTGTTGGTGGGAAAGTAAATTAGTATGGTCACTATGGAGAACAGTACTGAGGTTTCTCAGAAAACTCAAAGTAGAACTGCTATGTGATCCAGCAATCCCACTGCTCAGTATATATCCAGAAGAAGGGAAATGAGTGTATTACAGAGACATCTCACTCTCATTGCAGCACCTTTCACAGTAGACGAGATACAGAATCAACCTAAGTGTCCACCAGTGGATGACTGGGTATAGAAATTGTATTGCATGTACACAATGGAATATTATTTAGCCACAAAGGGGAATGAAATGCTGTCATTTGCAACAACACGGATGGGACTAGAGGACATTACGTTAAGTGAAATAAGCCAGTCACAGAAAGACTATCATCGTGTATTTGCACTAACACGTGGGGGCTAAAAAAAGAAAATTGACTCATGGAGATAGAGCAGACGGTTACTTACCAGAGGCTGGAAAGGAGAGTGGGAGGAAGGGGTTAAAGAGGTTGTTATTAATGGGTACAAAATTAGGCTTAGAAGGAACAAGATTTAATGTTTGGTAGCACAATAGGGTAACTATAGTTAACAACAACTTATTGTACATTTCAAAATAACTAAAAGAGTTGAATTTGAATGTTCCTAACACACAAAAAAAATGATAAATGCTTAAGGTAGTGGATACCCCAGTTACTCTGATTTGGCCATTACACATTGTATGCTTGTATTAAAATATCACACGTATTCCCCCAAATATACACAACTATTATGTGTCCAAATTAATTAAAAATTAAAAAATATATAGCTTAACAAAAGTGACTGCCTATTTGGTGGGAAATATAAATTGATCAATTACCATGTAAGAAATTTAGAAGATGTCAAGAAACAGCCAGGTCTATTCAGTTTCATAAGTGAATTCTATCAAAACTTCAGGGAACATTTAAGCACTATGCTCCTTTTATGTGGCAAATATAACACCTCCATAAAATCCTGAAAAAGATAACACAAAAGGAAGCTGCAGACCATTAAAGACGTAAATCACTAAGACTGAGTTTCTCCCAGGAGTACAAGGGCAATTCAGTCTATTTGAAAATCTAGTAAAAATTGGACTATCTTAATGGAATCCAGAGGTTGGGGGGAACCCTATGATTCCTTCACAATGTAAAAAAATTCTTAATAAAAAACTTTCTTAGTATGTTCTTCAACTTAATACTTAATGGGGAAACACTTAAGAACACAATAAACCATTACTTTAAAGTAAGAAACAGTGCCAGGATACCCACTAATATTAATTCGAGTCATCATAGTTCTAAAAGAATAGTCAGTGAAATGATACAAGCAAAAGTAAATTAGGTGAATAATAAAGGGAAAAAGAAAAATTATCATTATTTGCATATGATAGAAAAACTGAATAATAATAGCTAAAGAGCTGTATCTTATAAGAAAGATCAAGGAAATACATTAATAGATGAATTAATAAAATTAATAGACAAATACCAATAAGTTTTTTCTACATACAGCAATTTAAATTATGCTTAAGGAAAAACCTGATTTGCAATAAAGATAAAATACTTAGAAATAAACAAAATGTCTATTGTGCATACCATAAAAATTGAGTAAATATAAATGTATACCTATCTTTGAACAAGAAGGCTGTATATTCTAAAAAATAATAGTAATTCATCCTAAATTTATTTTTACATTCATTACTGTTCTTTGAATTGGCCATTTTCTTCTGAAATTTGGCAGGCTGATTTTAAAGTACTATCAAATTAATAAGTGGCATTAATAAAGTGCTACTACTTAATAAGCATGAAATAATTGCTAAGAAACTTCTGGAACCTAAGAGTAGCAGGAAAGAACATAATATACAGGGTATTAGAGATATCACTCTATTTCTAAAAATTAGTACTAGTTGTGAATATAGATTAATGAAGCAGAGTAGGTATTTCATAAACCTACATGTATATAGGAATCTTAGTATATGACAAAGAAGTCAACATTTCAAAGCAGTAGGATGTGATGGATTATTAAAAAGTAACAATATAAGCAGATGTGGCTATTTCATTAGCATAGCCCAATGAAAAGTGAAATATTGGGTCTTTTATTCAAAAACTGAGTCTGAAGATGGCAAAATGGGAACAGCAGAGTGTTAAAATAAACACGGGTCCTTCTAAGCATGGGCTCTCTGTGTGATAGCACAGGTTGTACATCCATGAGCTGGCCCTGATAATTCCAAAATAAGTTCCAGATAAATCAATCATCTAGGCATTAGAAATTAAACTAAATTCCGAAGGAAAGAAAAAATGGACATTTGTTATGTACGGTCTTGTACAAGGAATTAAGCAATAGCAAAACCAAAGAACCCTAAAGGAAAAGATAATTACATTTGTATGCATAAAATAATTTTAAATTCTGTATGGTAAAAATAGCACAACTTTTTTTGAATAAAAATAACGAGCTGAGAGAAAAATTCACCCTTGTTGTAATAGTAGGCAAAATACAGATAAGTTCATTACAAAGAACACTTCCCAATCAATATGAAGAAAGAAAATTTAATGGCAAAATAGGCAAAGGATGTGAACAGATTGTTTCCCAATAAAGAAACCTAAATGACTTAAAAACATTTGAAAGACATGCTCAATCTCATCTGCAATTAAATAAATAAAATTAAAATTATAAGGGAAAACTTTCAAAATCATTAGATTATCAAGGATAAAGCAGTTAGACATCATTCATTTTTGTCTTGCTTAGGTATGAAAAAGGACTTTTTATAGTCCAGAAGGGACTGTTGATTGTTGGAGCCTGTTTGAAAGATGTTGACCGTAGTTGCCAAAATTTAAAACGCACACACTATTGACTCTGCAATATCCCTTCTCAGTGACTTGCCAACTTATATACATGGGTGTGTAGAGAAAGATGCATCAGGAGATGTCTACTATAACAGTAAAATATTGTAAAGCATTTCAAATAAATTAGACTTAACTGAAGAGAAAATTAATAAAATCAAATTTAGATCTAGTATGAAAGAGAGATCAAGAGCAAATGAGAAAAAACAAAGAAGTCTAGCATCCATCTGATTGGAGTAACACGAAAGGAGGAAACAGACAATGAGGCAGAGAAAAGTTTGAAAAAATGATGGCTGGGAACATTCCAGAACTGATGAACTATACCAGTTCAGAGCTAGAATGCCAAAATAATGACAATCGGGATGAATAAAATTCAATACACACGAAAACATACCACTTTGAACATGCAGAAGAGGTGACAGCTTTCAGAGCAGCCTAAGGAAAAAGACAAATTGCAGATAGAGTGTGAATAAAATTTAAGGTAAAACAACAGTTTTAAGTAAAACATAAAGTAACATTAAGTAAAATTAGTAACAGTAAACATTAAGTAAAATTATAAGTAAAAACAACAGTAACTATAACAAAAAGTATCTCCTGGAGCTAAAAATTAAATTACATGCAATTACGTGTGTGTGTGTGTGTGTGTGTGTGTGTGTACGTATATGGCTCTGATGCGAGGGGGGTTGGATGCAGACAGTTAAGTTCCAACTTGGTCCTGTTTGGAGAAAGATAACGATACTGGTTGACATTAGACTTAAAAGGGTCACCACTTAAGGAAGGGAAATAAAAAGTATAATCTGAAAATTAGTAGACTAAAAATTTGTAGGAAGTAAAATTCTAAAGTCAAATGGTAAAAAGATATTTAAAATTAAATAGTTAACCAAAATAGTTGTAGGACAAATAGACAAAAGAAGATGATAGAAATAAATTCGTAATTACAATATATGTAAATAGACTTAATGATGAAGTTAAAAGGCAAAGTTTGTTTTAAGGTATTAAGAAATAATCTATATGACATTCATAAAACAAACACTTAAAATATAATGGTATTTAAATGTTTAAACAAGAAGGATGAGAAAATTTTAAAAAAAAATCAAGTAAGAAAAAGCCAATATTGCTCTTTAATACTGGACAAAGTAGCGTTTATGGGAAAAGGATCACTAGATAATTTGTAATGATGAATTTTAGTGTCGCTGGAAGATGTAATTGTAATTAAGATAATTATAATATATGAATACAATTAATACCTAATTATAATTATAGTGTGTGTTTAATAACATATCCTAGAAATACGTGAGGCAATATTTGACAGAACTCTTAGAAATAGACATATTCATAATCACAGATTGAGAGTGTAATAGAGCTCTTTCAGTAACTAATAGATCAGGAAGACAAAAACCAGTAATGGTAAAGAATGTTTGTTCCTTTTTTTGTTTGTCTATTGAGACTAGGTCTCACTTTGTTGCCTAGGCTGATCTCAAACTTGTGGGCTTGAGACATATTCTCACCTCAGTCTCGAGAATGGCTGGTATTATAGGCACGCTCCACTGCTCCCACCTCCTAGAATGTTTAAATATTATAAGAAACATAATAATTTATACATATCTAACTGAACCTCACAATTGCAAAATGAAAATTTTTATAAATGGTACATTGATATAAAACTGTCCATGTTTTGGGTTATTAAGTCTCAACTAATTTTAAAGGATTAGCATTGTGTAGATCATATCTCTTTTCCCTATGTATATATATCTAGAAAATTCAGGTATATTTTCACTCTAAGAAAAAGACTTCTCAATAACTCATGAATTAAAGGGAAAATCGTAATAAAAATCAGAAATATCAAAAACTGATGTTAGTGAAAATATTTAATGATATGTAGTTAAGGTATCATTTATTAGCAAAATTATGCCTTTAAGTACTTATATTAGAAAATGGTCAAACTTAATAAGCTAAGCCTCAAACACAGGGGGGTTGTTGTAAAAACGCAAAATAAATGCAAACAATGCATGAAGGGAGCAATAAAGATAAGAACAAATTAAAATAAACAACAAAAGGAACTACAGATACAAATGCTCTTTTTTTGTCAGATAAATGGACAGACTACTGTAACAATTGATCAAGCAAAACCAAAAAGAGATAGGATACAAATAATATTAGGAATGCCAAAATGTTACAAATACAAATGCATAGTAAATAAGATAAATGAAACAATAATTTAATAAAAAATTACATATATTAAATAATATGTAATAAAATTAATATATAAATATGTATAATATATTTAATAAATATATACTATATTCTAAAGTATATATACTGTGTTGATAGGCAGTATAATGGCCACCAAATCTCTGTACCCTAATCCCCGGGACCTGTGAATTTGTTTTCTTATATGGAAAAAAAGGAACTTTGCAGATGAATAAAAATAGGGAGATTATTTTAGATTATCCAGAATGGGCCCAGTATAGTGACATGGATCCTTAAATGTGGAGGAGGAGGGCGGAAAACTGAATCCGAGTGACTTGCTGATGGAACAAGAAGCAGGAGAGGTTGGAATCATGAAAGGGCCTCTGTCCCGCCGTCACTGGACTTAAAGTTGAATGAGGGGCATGAACCCAGGCGTGGGGAAGCTTCTAGAGGCTGGGAATAGTTCTCCACTGATAGTCAGCAAGGAAACTGAAACCTTAGACCTACAACTGCAAGGAATTAAATTTTGCAAACGATCTGAGCATTCAAGGAAGTGAATTCTCCCTTAGGGTCTGCAGAAAGGAACACGGCCCTGTTGACACCTGGCAAGACTCACATTGGACTTCCGACCTCCAGGGCAGAAAGGCAATAAATTTATTACTACAAGATGCTAAGTTTGTGGTAGTTTGTTATGGCAGCAAAAGAAAACTTTATATACACACATACACACATCATACACGGATATATATTAAAAACGCGTACATTATATGTATTACAAAAAGTGTCCATCAGATCACTTTATGTCTGTGCACACTGCTGTAATGAACGTAACTGAAATTCATGACAAGGAGAATGCAATAAGAAGAAATTACAGGCTAAATTCACTTGAAAACTTAGATCCAAAAATACTAAATAAAGTTGTAAGCAAACTAGTTTCACCAATGTATAAAAAGACAATTCATCATAAATAAATTAGGGTTATCACAGAAATGAAAAGCAGATATAACTTTGAAAGTCTATCAATTTATTTTACCAAATTTATACATAAAGGAGAATATCATAAGATCATCTAAATATATGCAGAAAAAAATTTAACCAAATCCAACATCTGTATATCATAAAAAGCTCTCACCTAACTGGAAATAAAAGGATGCTTTATCTGATAAAAGATATGTATACCAAAACCCATAGAAACATTAGAAAGGTGTCTATAAATACCTATAAAAACATTTTCTTTAAGGCTGAACACTATGGTTCCTATACTACCACTTCTGTATATCATTAATCTGTGTGTTCCAACCAGCGCGTTAAGTCAAGGGGACAGGACAGGCATAGAAATAGAAAGGAAACAAAAAGCTCTGATCTTTTGTTTTCATGACAAAATGGTCATCTATAGAGAAAATCCTGAAGACTCTACAGATAAATTAATAGAATTACAAGGAAAATTAGCAAAATTTCTGGCTGTAAGATCAACATATAAAATAATGGATTTCTATATACAAGAAAATATTTAAATGAAATATATTAACTGTTTCATTAGTCATATTAATTACCTGGAAACAAATCTTCATAGAAGATGGAACTCCATGGTCAGTCAACATTAGAAAACATGTTCTGATTCATTATTAATAATGAGAAAAGGGTAAATTAACAACACAATGAATTTCCATTCCACATCCTCAGACTGGCAGAATGTAAGATGTATTGTTCATGAAAATGTGGAGCAATTAGAACTCACATACGTTCTTAATCGGAGAGTCAGTGGTGCAAACAAACTAGAGAAGAATTTGGCATTAACACGTGAGTATGAACATGGGCAAATCCTACAACTTGGCAGCCTTTCACAGCGACATCAGGTAAGAAAGACGGCGGTGTGCGGAACAGCACCCTCCACAAGTGCGACACCTGGGACAGCTGCACTGTCTGCCTGAGGAATAAACAGTTGTGACGTAGTCATTCAGTGGATTTCTATCATGGAAAATCCTGAGGAATCTACAGATAAATTTAGAGAATTAATCAGGGAAATCAGTGGAATTTCTGCATATAAGATCCTCAGTGAAAATGAAGGTAGATTGCCTCTGTATAACAAGTACTAACTTCATTCGATGCTGAATAAAAAGTCAGAAAAAATGCATGTAATTCCATTTATATATAGTTCAAACTCCAAACTGGCAATCTACTTTTTAATGTCTCCCTTGCACACACACACATACACACACATCTGTTAAAGGTATTAGGAAAAGGAGTAATTATCACAAAAATCAGAATTGCAGTTATTTCTGAGGGGTGCACTATCAGTTGGGATTGACAAGTAACAAACAAGGAACTGGTAAATTACTGATAATTTTCTAATTTTTACATTGGTAGAAGATAGACATTTATTTCATTATTATTCAAACCATTCTTAAACATTTTTAGCCTAATCTGTTTTAATCTTTTATAATAAAAATTGAAAGAATATTCAGGAAGAATGGGATTTATCAAAAAATAATTTTTGCAAAAGTGAAATAAAACTATGATAATTTATATTATGTAAATGAAAAGCACACAATTGTGTGAGCTGTATTTAAGTGATAAGAAAAATTTAGTTTTGATATGAAAAATAATTTGATCAATTCAATCAATATTTAAGTTTGTAAAATGGTTGTAAATATATCTGCACCTACATTCACATCAAATACTTATAATACTTAAGTAACAACGGTATCTAACATTTATGAAATACTTTCAATGAAACATACATTAGGGTTAAGCATTCTACATGTAACATTTTGGTTAATTATAAAATTCGCATGATGTCAATATTTTTTGTTGTTACTGGTATATATTAGACCCGGTAAATATTCCTATATTTAGAAGATCTAATAGGTATTTAGGGGTAAGTATGCTCTTTGTGGTCTTGTTTACTCTTTTTTCGTTATATGTATTTATAAGAGCTTTATTTAGGGATAATTTATATACTATCAAATTTACTTATTTAAGATCCATACTCTTTTTTTAATGTCATTTTTTTAAGTTTCAGAATATTATGGAGGTGCAAACGTTTAGGTTTGCATATATTGCCTTTCTAGCACCCGAGTCAGAGCTACAAGTGTGGCCACCCCACAGACAGGGGTCACCGCAGCTGTTAGATGTGAATATACCCAACCCCTCCTCCCTGCCACCTGCCCAACATCCCATAAATGTTACTTCCGTATGTGCACATAAGTGTTGATCAATTTGTACCAACTTGCTGGTGAGTACATGTGGTGCTTGTTTTTCCATTCTTGTGATACTTCACTTAGAAGAATGGGCTCCAGCTCCATCCAGGATAATACAAGAGGTGCTCAATCACCATTGTTTTTCGTGGCTGAGTAGAACTCCATGGTATACATATACCACATTCTATTTATTAATCCACTCATATATTGATGGGCACTTGGTTTGTTTCCAAATCTTTGCAATTGTAAGATCCATAATCTTCCAAAAAGTAAAAAAAAAAAAAAAATGGTGGGCAAGTTGAATTGTAGTTATGACTTCATTTCTTCATTTGAGCTGGTTTAGTGGGCACATCCCTACTTTCTTCAGTAGCAACATTAAATTGTAAACTGGCATAATTTCTAAACAAAAGGTTTTCACGAGAATTGTACATACTTTACTTGTTCCAATCATTGCAATAACATGAAATTTATCTTTCTGCGAATATTATTATATATTATTAACTTTATTATTTGAGAATAACAGTTCTTGTTTCTATTTTCATCTTCGTAAAGAAAGAATTATATGCTTTTTAATTGTAGAGCTGTGCAAACGTCACCATAGTACATACAGTTTTAGAGCATTTCTATCACACCAAAAATTTCCCTTACATCTGTTCTTGATTAATATCTGGTACCAGTACAGGCCAATACAAACGTTGGTCTTTTCCAGTCTCTATGAATTTGCGTTTTGCTACGTATTTCATACAAATGGATCAATATAACATGTCTTCTCTTCCTGGCTTCTATCACTTATGCGTTTGAGGTTGATCCATATGGTGGTGTCTATTAATAGTTCTTTTTTTCATTGCTAAATAATATGCCATTTTATTAATATACCATATTATATTTTTTCCATTCATCAGTTCATAGGAATTTGGATTGCTTCAAGTTTTGGTTGTTAGGAATAATGATGCTACCTTTTTAATGTGCCCAT
Source organism: Lepilemur ruficaudatus (assembly GCA_963574885.1). NCBI lineage: Eukaryota > Metazoa > Chordata > Mammalia > Primates > Lepilemuridae > Lepilemur > Lepilemur ruficaudatus. The sequence continues at coordinate 12,334 of CAUYRT010090358.1, read as the reverse complement.
ATGTTTCCATTTCTCTTAGGCAGATTCCTAGGAATGGAACTGCTTTGTCTTTTGGTAAATTATGTTTAACTTTTTAAAAAACTGCCACACTGTTTTCCAAATCAGCTGTCGCATTTTATATTCTCATCAGAAATTATATGAGTCTTCCGGTTTCTCTTCGTCTTGGCCAGCTGTGGGCAATTTCTGTCCTTTTGCTGACAGCCCTTCCAGTGGCTATAAAGTGATGTCTCACTGTGATTTTGAATTGCATTTCCGTAACGCCTAATGAGGATAGACGTTTTTCCAGGTACTATTAGCCAATATTATATCTTCCTGATGAAATAGCCATTCAGATCTTTTCCTCATTTTTAATTGCATTGTCTTCTTACTATGGAGATGTTTGTGTACTACACAGAGTCTGGATACAGGCGTTTATTGGATGGTTGCTTTGCAAATGTTTTCACCCAGTCTATCACTTGTTCTTTATTTTCTGAATATTGTCTTTTGAATACAAAAGTTTTAAATTTTAATGATGTCCAATTTGTCTTTTTTTCCCTTTTGAGCATCATGCTTTTGGTGCTATATTTAACTCTTGACCAATACACAGCAACTGGAATTTTCTCACTGAAACTTTGTCTCTAATATTTCCTTTTCTTGTAGACATTATTATTATCCCCATTTTACAAATGAGGCTTAGAAACATAAGAGACAGCCTGAAATTACACAGTGAGTGATTGGTAGAGCCAGGATTTGAAACCTGGCATGCTGGCAACAGCTCCTGTGCTGTTCAATATGGTACAACACTGCCTTGTTCGTATTCTATATCTGCTCTGTAAATACGTGTGTTGTTTTCAGAATTAAAGTGGCAGTAATCACGCAGATGAGCAGGGTAGGGATCAACATAATGGGCACCATCTCTACTCTTCACACACTCTTCGTGGACATGGAAATCGAGGTAGTTTTAAAAGTTTTCAAACTGAATAATCCTGACCCTGCACTGAGTATTTACTGTCCTTTCATGCCAAACAGACACCCCTCTGGTTGACTGTTTTTTATTTTCAATGACTGCCTCACCTGTATGTCAGAAAACTCCTGCCTCCACTTTCTGTAGCCTATTTATCCATTTAAGAGCCGTGGATTGTTGCTCACAGCTGTGTCATTCTCTCTTTTTTATTGATACAATTATTTGTACATATTTATGGAGTACATGATACTCTGTGACATGTTCAGGCTGTGTAATTACAAGTCAGAGTATTTGGGTTGTCCATCACCTTGAGTACTTATCATTTCTATGTGTTGGGAACACTTCACGTCCTCTCTTACAGTTATTTTAAAATGTGCAATACATTGTTGCTAACTATAGTCACCCCACTCTGCTATCGAACATTAGAACTTATTCCTTCTGTCTGACTGTATATTTGTACCCATTAACCAGCCTATCATTATCCAACCCTCCACGCACACCCCTCCCCAGCCTGTGGTATTTATCGTTCTGCTCTCTACCTCCATGAGATCCACTTTTAGCTCCCACACATGAGTGAGACATGCAATGCCTGTCTTTCTGTGCCTGGCTTGTTGCACTTAACATGATGACCTCCATTTCCATCTGTGTTGCTGAAAATGACAACAGTTCATTCTTTTATGCAGTCAAATAGTATTCCATTGTGTACACACGTCATGTTTTTTAATCCATCCATTCATTAATGGATACTTAGGGGAAACACTTCGGGACATAAGTCTAGGAAAAGATTTTATGGCTAAGATCTCAAAATCAGGCAACAAAAACAAAAACAGACAAATGAAATATATTAAACTAAAAAGCTTCTGTACAGCAAAGGAAACAATCAACACAGTAAAGAGACAACCTGTTGAACTGGAGAAAATACTTGCAAATTATTCATCCAATGAAAAGCTAATATCCAGAATACATAATGAATAAAATAACTCAACAGTAAATATACATATATGTGCATGTGTGTACATATGTACACCCATATATGTAGCTTGTATATGTAAATACACATATATACATGTGTGTATATATATAATCATTTCGTTAAAAGGTAGGCAAAGGACACAAATAGGTATTTCTCAAAAGAAGACATACAAATGGCCAACATGTATATGAAAAAATGTTCAACATCACTAACCATCAGGGAAATGCAAATCAAAACCGCCAGAGATATCATTTTAGCCCAGTTAGAATGGCTGTTATCCAAAAGACAGAAAAATAACAGTCTGGGGAGAATATGGAGAAAGGGGAACTCACATACTGCTGCAAGGAATGTAAATTAGTGAGTGCAGCCAATATAGAAAACAGTGTGGATATTTTCAAAAAAAACTAAAGGTAGAGCTCCCAAATGATCTCACAATCTCTCTACTAGGTATTAATATTTATCCAAAGGGAAAGAAACCGATATGTTGAAGGGATACCTGCACCCCATGTTTATTGCAGTACTGAGTCATTCTTCTTTCCTTCCTAATCAGCTTTTCTTGCCTGGACAATCTTATTCACTAGTATTCTGAGATGTTACAAAGATAGTTTGGAGGATTAGGTATAATATCCATTAACTGTAATCTAGTGGATGAGACAGATATTCTAAAAGGTCTCTGTTCCTCTGGCAAGCTTTGTGGCATTAGTCATCACTTAATTCTTAAGTCCCTTCCCAGGATCGTAACATTCGATGGTTGTAACCCATGACCTATAGACAGAGGTACAGTGCGTAGGAAGGAGAAATGGATTTTAAGTGGGAAGATCCCAGAAACCTTTATGGAGGTGATACTTGAGCTGTGACAGATTCTTGCAGCCAACCTTTATTGCTTTTAAGGCTGATTTTCTCACAAAGTCCTTGAGAAATGTTTAAAATCTGTTGCTGAGCAGATCCTATGACACTTCACCATGGCCTGTCTTCTTGACTTCACAGGTCTCTAATAGATTAATGGCTTGATGGATCACTGTGCTTTAATGATAAATAATAATAAAGCCCAAGGATGTGACAGTTCCTGTGTTATCCTTGACTCCTATAGGAACCTTTATTTCATTCTTCCTTTCTCCTCCCATTCGAGGTAAAGGCCAAATCAGTAGAAGGTCAAGCTGACTGGTATGGATTATTATAATATTGTTCTCAGCCTGTCCAGAGATCAATAGTGGATGTCATCATCCATTTTCCTGAAACATAGACACTAACTTCATTATCCTAATACACTAAAGAAAGCAGAGCCTGAAGCTATACCAGTTTCATAGTTCTCTCTCACAGTTACCACTTGAACTTTAAAAATCTGTGCCTTAAAATGCTTTACAGTAATTTCTCATTGTGGCTGCTTTGGGATAGAATCTGAGTCAAGCTTTCCAGATTTCCTTTGGTGGGTATTTGAGTTTCAGTTTTATGTTTTCAAGAAGAGGCAAACTAATTACACCCTCTTTAGAAAAATCTAGAGAAGTGCCCATAGCGCATACCTTTCCTAAGCCTCTTGGTTTTTAAATGCAGACACTAATCATTATAATCACCGTGATTGAGAAACACCTGTAAGCGGTCCCTTCTGGGGTCACATATCCTACGATTCCTCAGTTTGTCTGAAAAGATAAGCAATTTTGGTAACGTGAAAATGAAAATATTATCTCAAAGGTGTAAAACGTTTTAACCATGTCTGTCTGTCACATCAGAACAGGATCTGAAATTTATTAGCTGTATGACAAAGTCAGTGATTGAGCACTCTAAAATTGGATTACTTTCTCTGTAATGTTGGGTCTAATATCTATTGTGCAAGCCTTTTGAGAATAAAAAATGTAAATCTACTTATTTAAGTGCCTAGATAACACATAGTATCTGCTCAATGCAATTTGGTTTTGTTTACTTAGATTATAGATGATAGATCATAGATGTCAAAGGTTTGTTAGGGCCAGTCCAAATATCAGCATCAATGACACCTCAACAGCTGTAAGTGAAAGTATTATACAGAATGTAATATAATATTTTATTTACTAAAATGTTCTGTATTTAGGAGATTATGATGATTAAAAAATATGCCAAAACACAATATGCTATGATCCACTCCAGATGTTTTCGCCTGCACAACGAAATTCCCAGCTTTCAAAATTCACTACCAAAACAAAGAGAGCTTGCTGCTTAAAAATAAATATAATATCATTCAAATATTAAATTGTATAGAAATTTTAACACAAGCTGAGTGTGGTGGCACATGCCTGTAGTCTCAGCTACTCGGAGGTTGAGACAGGAGAATTTCTTGAAGCCAGCCTGGGCAACATAGCAAGATCCTATCTCTGAAAAGGAAAAAGAAAGAAAGAAATTTTAACATAAGAGAACAAAGTTGACCCTCACCATCCGTGACAAAGATAACTTCAAAAGAATATGAAGTATGAAAGGCTGCCACACATAAGGGGACTAGCTTTTTGTATCGTCCTAAAGGGCAGGCCCATTACTTGCAGGTAAAAATTTACACGGAAATACACTTCAGCAGAATTTAAGGACCTCCTTACAGACACAGCAGCGCAGTGAGAAAATGTGCTGTCTCCAGTACGTGTGGTATTCCACGTAGCTGGGATATGGAAACAGATGAGATGTGGAAAAATAAATGCTGGTAGAAATTCAAGCTTTCCGTGGGTAGTTTAAGAATTTTTTTCCAGTCCAGCAATTTGTGCGTCTATGGTTCACAAGAAGAGGGTGTTTTTCTACTTTGGGCTCTAATAAGAACTCCATGAAACTGAGTGTTATTGGAGCAGGTTTATAGAAGAAAAATCGAGTAAAGAAAGGAGACAGGAGGATCTCTCTTCGCAGCGAAATCTCTAATTCTCTGCCACGTGCTTGTACTTGTCAGGGACTAGCAGAAGCTTCTTTGTTTTGTGTGCGTGTGTGTGCGTGTGTGTACGTGTGCAATGTTTTCTTTATATTTTTGAAGGAAGGGTATTGCGGGAAGTGGTTAAAAAATGCAGCTCTGACACATTCACTTGACTGGCAAAATGATTGAGGAAATGAGGCAGGTTTTGTCATCCTACCTGGTGGCTTTCATGTTCCATATTTTAAAGGCAGTGGCCTCCTGCCGATGGCATTCATTAACATTGTCTCAGAGGAAGCAGTGCCATCTGCTGTGCTGCCCGCAGTCATTCTTGTTCGTTTTCTTTAGAGGCTTCTAATCTGGGTATTGACCAGCACCTTGCTTCACAGACGAGACTTCACAAGGGCTAAGCCCACGATGTTCGGGCTTTCTGCTAAGTGGCAAGCACTCCAATCTAATTAATCTGGACTGGCTCAGTGCTGGCGGGGGGTATACACTATGAAACTCTATTTCAGTGGTGCATCTCAGAGAGATATAGTGTGTTAAGATGTTATCTGAGATCAAAGACTAAGATAGTTATTTTTTATTTTTGTAGAATTGTCAGTGACTAAAATAAGCAAAAAAACTCACAAACCCAGTAAAAATTCAGTTAGAAAATATACGGTAGACAGACAGCAACGTCAGTATACTGTACTTCTATTATATAGTAGGAAATACAGTTGCTCATTTATTGTTAAACAAAAATCAAGTGCCAATCCATTTTTTTCCAATAAGATATTCCATAACATATCCATTAGCATATTTTAATATTTGAATCAACTGAGCACATGACAATTATAAAGACACAATTTAAGAATGATAATATTTTTTCCACTTAAAAATATAGGTCATTTGATAGATTTTGGTGTTCAAAAAATTACTAAAAATGTTCTGGCCCGAATGGCAAAGTCTGACGTGTACACTCTTGCTAGAGAAGGTCATCAGTGTTGACCTTCATTCTCTCCATATTTTGTATTGGATTTTAGTTTCTAGTGTTCTATATTACATTTGGGAAGATGATGTGAAATAAAAAATTGGATACTGGAAAAAAAAAAACCAAATTCTGTATTAAGGTTGCAAAACAAATAACGGAGGAGGCTTTAAGTGTGTGATAGGAGTAAATGCCATCAAGATAGAAGGGAATTATTATATTTGGTGGCATTTCTGCCTCCTCACTTTCATCTTAGCCATTAATAAAAGACCAGTTAAGACGTATTTAAAAGCATTTCTTATACATAAAGTATTGCAACCTGGAAAATAAAATATTTAGAACATGATGCATTCATAACTATCGCCCTGGAAGGAAATATCAGTCTAATATTGTGCAAACACATTGACTGGATCCTTATTATCATTTTGGAAATTAGATAAACTTAACATCATGGCATAAATTATGCTAAGCCATTTCTCTCCTGGTGTCTGCCATTAATTTGCTAAGGTCTCATTTTGCAATCAACTAAATCAAGGAAAATTAGAAATGGAATGTGACTCCACACTGTAAAAGTTTTCCTCAGTAAGTGAATACAAAGAAACATCTTTCTTACTAATTTAGAAGGAAGCACTATTATGAAAATTTTCTATAGGGTGTTATACAGAGCAAAGACTGGAATCTTACCACCAACCTGCTCAGGGACACACTATGCTAAGGGGAAAAGTCCTACACAAAAAGGCTACATATACAATGATTCATTTATATACGATTATAGAAACAAAAAAAACCCAGGTTGGTTTTGAATCGATTCCCAAATTCGATTCTACTAAAACCTTCACATAGCCCCCCAAAGCTCAGGTGTAAAAAATAAATGTTATGTCCATTGTTTCTTGTAACGAGAGTAGAATTAGACACGAAATTTCACAAGAATTTTATGAATGAAATCTTGGAAATTGAGATCCTGATGGCATCAAGAGGGCTTACATAAGTAAATCAAAATCAACTGACAAATTCCACAAGCCTTCATCTGGCTAAGCCCAAGAAGTCTTTCCTCACAGACATTATCTCACTAAAAGGTTTGAACTCAATAGGGCCGCAGGAGAAGATTTTCAACTCCCCAACGTTTTAAAGTCTTTTGCAAGTATACCAATTGTTTTTAATCTTTCTTAACTCCATAGATATGGTCTGTTCTGATTGATATCAGGGTGTATGTAACCTAAACCTTTGCTACACAGAGAGTGGCCCATGTTCTGGCATCACGGCATCACTGGAAAACTTGTTAGAAATGCTGAATCTCAGGCCCCGCCGCAGAGCTACTGTTTCAAAATCTGTGTTAGTTTACTAAGATCTCCCGGCTATGGGCAGCACATGTAACCTCGTCTTTAAACATTTAAATCATATAGATGTAGAGTGTATTTAATAAATACATGTGTAACATTGGGTTTACCGAGGTACATTTGACATAAAATGCATTCACCCTTAGGTTTACAGGGTTTATTTTGGTTACTGGGTTTACAGCTTTGTGAGATTTGGCAAACATGACACAGTCGAGCAACCACCGGTATATGAAAGAAATGGAAATTTTCCTTTGCCCCATAATGTTCTCTCGTGCCCTTTTGTCGTTAATCACTTCCTCCCCTCCTCAGGCCCTGGGGAGCACCAACCTGTTTGTCTGATCCTATGATTTTGCCTTTCTAAATGTTTTACATAAATGGAGTCACTGAATGTGTCCCTGTTTGTGTAGGACTCTTTCACCTAGCTCAATGCTTTCCAGACTCCTTTACACAGTCGCGTGTATCGGTATTTGCTTCAGTTTTATTCCTGAGTGGTATCCCATTGTATGAATGCACCACAACTTGCTTGTCCATTTACACATTCTCCATGAAAATTTGGGTTCTTTACGCTGGGTGATTATGAATGAAGATTTTATTAAAATTTGCCTACAGGTCTTGGTGTGGATATATGCTTGTATGTTTGTCTTGGGTAGTTACCTAGGGGTGAGTCATTTGTTAAGTTCATGCTTTGCTGTGTCAGATACGGTAAACTGTTTGCCAGAGTGGCAAATCCTTCTGCATTCCCACCCGAAATATGCGAGATTTGTCATTGCTCTGTGTCTTCACTGGTAACAGATATCAGATTGTTTTTATTTTAACATTTGTGTCACGTGAAATTTACATTTTCCTAATGACTAATGCTTTCTACAGGTTGTTTGTTTATGTGATAATCTGCCATTTATTTACATCATTGAAGTGTTTGTTTAAATTCTTTGCCCCCTTTTGAATGCTTTTCATTTTTTTCTTTAACTTTAAATATGAAAGTTCATATATCCTGGATGTAAGTCATTTTTCAGTTATAATTATTTTTATATTATACTATATATTTATATTATGTTTTATATTTTGTATATTTATGTTAATTTTTCAAATATTTTCTCCCTATCCCATGAATTTTTTTTTTTTTTTTTTTTTGTATTTTCTTAACTGAATCTTTGGAAGAGCAGCGGTGTTTGATTTTGATGAAATTCAACTTTTTTTTTCTGGTTTGTGCTTTTGGAGTCTTATATAAGAAATCTTTTCCTAGCACAAGATCATGAATATGCTCTCCTATACTTTTCCTAGGAATTTTATAATTTTAGGTTTTATACTTAGGTCCTGATCTGTTTCGAGTTAATTTTTACATACAGTATGAAGTATTAGTGAAGGTTATTTTTACCCATAAATGACTATTTCATGAATAAATATTTTTTCCAGAAAAATTAATTGAAAAGACTGTCCTTTCTGTATAAATTACCTCAGCACCTTTGTCTTAAATAAATTGAGCTCATAGGTATGGGTCCATTTCTAAATTATATATTTTGTTGCATTATTACCCATGTCTATTTTTCACTAACACCCAACATCCTTTATTACTGTAGCTCTGGTAAGATTTGAAATAAATAATACGAAAATCCAACTTTTTCAAAATTATTTTAGATATTTGTGGATCACTTATTTTATAATTAAATTGTAGACTTCTTTAAAACCACAGCTACATTTTGGATTGGCCTGGGATTGAATCCCCATATCAATTTTGGAGAATTTATATCTGCTCTGGTTTGAATGTGCGTATGTTGAAATTTAATCTCCATTGTGGTGGTGTTAAGAGGTGAAGCCTTTGGGGAAATGGTTAAACCATGAGGGTTCTGCGATGGATTAGTGCCTCGGAAAGAGCTGGAAGGTTTCAGCTAAGGCCCATTTTCTCTATCACTCTTCTGCCCTGTGAGGACACCTAGAAGACACCATACCTGATGAACAGGTCCTCACCCGACACCCTGCTCTTATCATGATCTTGCACTTCCCAGCCTCCAGAACTGTGAGAAATAAATTTCTGTCCTTTGTAAACTACCCAGGCTAAGGCATTTGGTTATAACAGCATAAACAGACTAAGACAGTATCTTAACAATATTTATTTTCCAATTTATTTATGTGATACACCTCTCAGTTTATTTGTCTTTTATTTTTTTCCTTTTAGTAATTTTTTGTTTTCAGTATAAAAATCCTGCACATATTTGTTAGATTTTTTCCTAAGTCATGTTTTTGATTCTGTTGTAAATAACAATTTTAACATTTTAATTTTCACTTAATTGGTAATATGTAGAAGTAAAGTTAATTTTAAGCATTAAGTTATATCTTGTGGCCTTACTGAATTCACTCATCTTTTCTAATAGATTTTTAGTGGACTCTTTATGGTTTTGATGTAGACAATCCTCTTCTGCAAGTGAAGATAGCTTTATATTTTTCCTTCTAATTTTAAGTCTTTTCTTCTTTCTTTTTCCTTCATGCACTGACTAATATATCTGAGAAAATAACTAAAAGCAATCAGAAGGAAGGAAATGACAGTGAAAACAGCAGAAATCTTTGAAGCCGAAAACACGAAAACAGTGGAGAAAAGTCAATGAATACTTTGTGCCAAAAAAAAGATAACTTTGATGAAGTAGACACATTTTTGAAAGACGTAGACTGTCAAAGTACACTCAGAAGAAACAGACAGCCAGAATATTGCTTTAGATGTTGCTATGGTTTGAATGTTTGGGTTCCCTGCAAATTCATATTGTGCTTAATCTCCAATGCAACAGTGTTAAGAGGTGTGGCCTTTAGGATGTGATTGAGTCATGCAGGCTCTGCCCTCATGAATGGGACTAGGTGCCCTTGTGAAAGAGTTTGATGAAAGTAGTTCACCCTCTTTTCTCATGTCTCCCATCCCTTCCGCCATATAAGGACACAGCAGTCCTCCCCTCTGGAGGGTGCACCAACAAGGCACTATCATGGATGAGGAAATCGGTCCTCACCAGACCCCAAACCTATGGTGCCTTGGCCAAAGACACCCAGCATTCAGAACTGTGAGAAATAATTTCTGTTCTTTGTAAACTACCCAATCTCAGATATTTTGTTGTGGCAACACAGATGGACAAATACAGGTGCCATCTGACACTTTATCACATTCTGTATTTTTATAATCTAAAAATCAGCCACAACAGCTGTATACAGACATGGTTTAAGGTTTGGGTTAGATAATTATAGTTTCTTGGCTCAAAAGCACAGTTTCTATTCTTACAGTAAGGTGTAATTTCTTCAGTAGTCTAGCTTGTAGGTGAGGGAATATTTAAAGTGTTTCCTGATTTTATAGTTTTCTGTTTTTACACAGTTTTCTTAGTTTTTCTCTTTTGCTTTCTTTCACTTTTCACATTTAAATCTCCAAGAGGACTACTCCTCTCTGAGCTTTCTTCTCTCCCAAGAGTGATGTATTCTTAAGCTCACTGCCTTAGATTCCATATATTTTTAAGTGTCTGCCTTTGGATTTTCCAGTGCAAGTGTTTTAGCTATTTGGTTTCACACTCTGTTAGTATTTTACATCTCAGGATGGGCTTTTCTTATGTAAGTGAGTTTTTCTGTGTTCCTTTCTTAGAAGCCTCTTTGTGTCCTTAAAGATATATTATTATTATTTTTTCTTTCTACTAGATTAAATATTACAGATCATTAACGAAATTTCCCTTGAATTCGTGTATACCTCAAGTTATAATCCAACATCTCTGTTCCCGTTCGCAGTGAGTACTATCCGCATCCCCTCCCCACTTGTCTCCTAACACCGACACCACTCTATTGCTTGGTTGAACCTGCTTTTATCTTCTTGTCTGTTGACCTTGTCAATGCTAAATCCAATTCTCAGTTCTCCTAACGACTCAAAAGCAGCATCTCAGATCATGTAGTCTTTCTTAAAAGAATTTCTTCCTGTGGACTCTGGAACCCCATTCTCTCTTTATTCTTTTCTTAATAAACTGGCTCTTTTACCTCAGTTGCCATTGCTACACTCTTCTCTTTTTTCCAACGTCTACACTTGCCATACACCAAGTGAAACTTTAAATGTCAGCTGTGAAACTCCTTGTCTGTGATTTTTCATGTCCTACGTGCATATCCCTGGACGTCCCTTCAGGTTGCCTCTGTCTGAATAATGTCCGCCACTCTCCTTGTCTTCTCTGTTTCAGAGAATGACGCTGTCGTCCTTTCAGTTAGAATAGAATGCATGTCCACAAAACTAGAAACTCTGGATCCTGTTGGTTTATTCAGTTGACTTTAAAAATCCCTTTTATTTTGTCCAAGCTATGTTTTATTCAGATAACCATCAATTATAATAATATTATTAAATACATAATCGTTTTACGAGTATGCTTTTCCTCATGCATATTTATGTAAATAATGTAAGATCTGCATCCTGATGTTCCAAATTTAAAATACAAAGCCTGGTTCTGTCATGTCGTCCCCGTGAATTGAGCTCACTGAACATTTCCTCAGTGCAGAGATCTGCACACTGTCTAACGCCTACCCAAAGTATTAATCTTTCTTCTTGACTGACTTGTGTTTGAAATGCAGTCAATGGACAGAAACAAACTTGCCTAGATATCGCAGAAAGTACTTCTTCCCTTCGAATTCACTTTGTGTTAACTTGGCGAGATGTGCTGACTTCATAGAATCACTGCAGCAGCTTGTAAATGATGCATAAAAATGAAATGAAAGACCCCTGCTCAGGGCATGAGGTAATCGAAAACCGTGCTTTGCTGCGCTATTTGTGTGTGGTCGCTACACTGAGTACAAATGTGGGCTTCAAATTTTTCCCATTGAGTAAAGAATATCCCCAGCTATAAATTAAAAAGATGTCACTCAGACTTTAATTTCTTCATCGGCAGTATTTTAAAAGCCAACGAAATCCTAACAAAACAGTAACAACAACAAAATTGAAATGAGTCATCCAAGACATTCAGTGGATCTCTACATTTTAAATGATATTCTCTGATCTGGAAGGAAATATTAGCTAAAAGCAAGTAAATCTCATGATCATCAGACTTTTAAAAGTTTTTCTTGCCAGGCGCGGTGGCTCACGCCTGTAATCCTAGCACTCTGGGAGGCCGAGGTGGGCGGATCGCTCAAGGTCAGGAGTTCGAAACCAGCCTGAGCAAGAGCGAGACCCCGTCTCTACTTAAAGTAGAAAGAAATTAATTGGTCAACTAAAAATATATAGAAAAAAATGAGCTGGGCATGGTGGCGCATGCCTGTAGTC
>CAUYRT010090356.1:0-18693 GCA_963574885.1 Lepilemur ruficaudatus | reverse complement strand
AAAGGCATTTGAAATAGGCATCCTTGATACAAATTGCAGATTACTTTTTCGCTGCTCCTGGCTGTGTACTCCCAAATCAATAGAAATTCATGGGATCTGAAAATTAAATCTTCACAGTACATTTTTTTATTCTGACTTTATTGATAAGGTTATAATCCTTCTGCACCATTTTAGCAAGTTCAGGTGGAAAATACTAACATTGACATTTGAAAGTGAATGTGTTAGGTAGGAGGGAGAAAAGACGTTAGAACTCCATAGCCCAGTTTAGACCCTCTTCAAATTTCATAGACTGCACCAAGTACATCAGAGACATTTTGCTGAAATACCCTGCTATAGCCTAGTTTGTTCTGTTTGTATTACCCAAATGCAAGGGAATAGACTCATCCAAAAGTGGTAAAAAAGTAAAATTAAATCACTTCCAATTAAGAAACTGCTGATCTAGGCCATCAAGACTCTGAGAGCTCTTGTGAAATCTAAGGCACTTTTGTAAATACAGTGGCCATAGATTCATTTCTAAAGGGCCAACATTTGGAGCTCTGTTAAAAATAAATATATCCTGAATTTATTTGTGGTTTCTTTTTTATTATTTTTTTTTGAGACAGGGTCTTTCTCTGTTGATGGGCTAGAGGCCAGTGGCATCATCATAGCTCACTGCAACCTCAAACTCCTTGGCTCAAGCGATCCTTCTGTCTCAGCAAAGTAGCTAGGACTATAGGCGCACGCCGCCACGCTGGCTAACTTTTCAATTTTTAATAGAGACAGGGTCTCGCTTTTGCTCAGGCTGGTGTCAAACTCCTGACCTCAAGCAATCATTCTGCCTTGGCCTCCCAAAGTGCTAGGGTCACAGGTATGAGCCACCGCACCTAGCATATTCTGAATTTAAGCAGAGACTTTAGAACTCCCCATGTTCTTGGTTCTAGCATAGCATGTAGCAAGAAACAAGGTGTTTATCTAGCTCTACCTGGTAAGCCACTGATCAATGCCATAGGGACTGTGATTCAGTCAATCTCAGAGAGAAGATATTTCTATAACTTGTTTATCACTCTCTAGGAAATAGTGCACCGTCTGGCGGATGGTCAGGCTTGAGGCTCTGATTGGAGGGGGGAGGGGAGCAAGGGCAACGTACGTAACCTTAACATTTGTACCCCCATAATATGCTGCAATAAGGAAAAAAAAATAGAAAAAAAACAATCATTCTTTATGTCCTTGTTTATGTCAATCACTACTGAGAGTCTAAAATTTCTTTTTTCTATGCCTAGATGGATTTTTGCCCACTTGAATATGTTTATACCCTAACTGATTAAATTCCATGCTTTTCCTTAGTCCCCCCCAGACCCACAAAACCATCAAGAACTTGAATAATGTCATCATCAAAATTCTCTATCTCTTTAATCTCTTCAGTCACTGGCCTGTTCTTATTGCCACGAATAATATACTATCCCTTTATTGAATTCACTGCTTCCCTTGAGACCCTGTGAAGCCATCCTATTTTTGTTGCCTTCATACCCCTTACACTACAAGTTCCCAGAAATTAGATTACTTCTTGATTCTGATTGTTATTTCTAGAACTTTCTCTCCCCAAAACTCTCGGTATTCTGGAGGACTTGACATCACACTTGACCACCTGCTACTGCTTCTCATTGTGATCATCTACTAACCTTCCAGTTTTAGCACTGGGGTCACATTTTCTTTTGATTTTTAGTTTGAAATCTTTTTGATGGCATTAACAGCAATGGGGATAATCCATTGTAAACCTCAGGTTCTCATATTTTGACTGCTCTACCTTACTCCCCCAATCCTATATTCATTGCTTACTCATTATTATTATTGGTAATATGTGCACCATCTCTTGAAAGCCTCCGTTTCAAATCTCTCTGACCACCATCTCCTGTTTTTCATGCTCACTTACTTTATGTCATCAATGACAACAGCTAAACTCCATTTGAATTTTCAGTCCATTTATCCCACCGTTTTTCCACCTTCTCTTGGCTCATGTAGTCACTTTCCGTCTTGCTCAGCATGGATTCCATGGTCCCTCACTGTACTTGCAATTCCCTTGCACCCTCCCACCCTACCCCTTAACAATTCCACAAAACCCCAACACTGATAACTCCCTCCTTACTCTGTTCCCACTGCTCCTAGAGCCTAGAGACATCACACAACCTATCTGCTAGGACTCAGTTTTAATTTATAACAGCAAATTTGCAGTGAGCATCGAGAAAGACTCATAAGTGCCCAGACACCCTTCTACATTTCTCCAGTAAACTCACTATATTCCTTCTCTCCAGCATGTTTTACCTCCTTTCTTTCTTCAAACTTCACATCCTCCCCAGACCGCTTTCACTCTCAGTGAAGAACTCACGGCAGTGAGAAACATGACCTTCCACTGTCGAATCCGCCAACCTGTGTGAAACCAGACTCATGCTCTCAGCATTCTCCTCACTGCTATTGCATGTCCCTGCCCTGTCACTAACCAGATTAACGTGGCATATTGCATTGCCTGGTTTTCACATATTGAACCAACTTTATATTCCTAACATAAATCCTACTTGCTCATGCTGTATAATCATTTGTATATGGGACTAGATTTGTTTTGTAGTATTTGTTGAGGATTTTTGTATGTATATTTACAAGGGATTATATTAGTGTTCTGCAGAGAAACAGACTGTATATGGAGAGTGGAGTGATAGAGAGAGAAAGAGAAACATTTAAGGAATTGGCTCACATAATTGTGGAGGGAGATTGGCAAGTTCAAAATCTACAGGGTAGGCCAGCCTGGAAACCCAGAGAATAGTCAGCATTGCACTTGAAGTATGAAGGCATTCTGCTAGCAGAATCCCCTCTGCTTCTGGAATGATCGGTCTTTTTCTATTAGGACTTTCAGCTGATTGGACAAGGCCCACCCACTCTATGGAGAGTACTCTACTCAAAGTCTTTAACAGTTTTGATCAAGTCCCATTCATCTGGCATTTTTCTTCTATAGCTTGTGCTTTTTGTGTTGTATGTAGAAATTTACCTCTCAATCCAAGGTTTTGCAGAATTTCTTCCATGTTTTTCTCTATAAGTTTTTTGCTTTCAGTTCTTACATTTAGGTCTGTAATTCATTTTAAGTGATTATTGTGTTGATCTAAGGTAGTTTTTACTTTTTCTTTTCTTTTGTTTTTGAATGTGAATATACTATTGTTCCAGCATCTTTTGTTGAAAAGACAGTTCATTGAATCACTTTGGCCTACCCCCTTTGTCAAAAATCAGTTGACTATAACTGTGAGGGTTTATTTCTATATACTCTATTCCTTTGACTTATATGTCTACCCTTACTCTCAATACCACATTGTTTTGAAGTAATAAGTTTTAAATCAGGTAGTGTAAATCCTGGCTATCTATATCCTTTGCATTTCCATATAAAATTTAGGATCAGTTTGTCAAATTCCCCACAAAATCTTGCTGAGATTTTAGTAAGAATTGCACTGATTCCAGAGATTAATTTTCAGAGAATTGCCATCCCAACAATATGAAGTCTTCCAATTCATGGAATCGGTATAGATACAGATATTATTTGTTATAAACCCCCAAATTCAGTGTTACAATTATTGCCTTATGCTGAGTCTACTTAGGCAACTTAAACTCCACCAGCCCTTGAAATGGAGTAAAGAATAAAGGGGCCCAAAGGCTAGCTCAGGCTTACCACGTTTTTCTCATGATGGTCTCAAGCTTCTGAGAGTAGTAAGAGACGCAGGCTCAATGTGCAAGCACTTTTCAAGTTCCTGCTTATACCATGGTTGCTACGTGCACACTAGCTGAAACAAGTTACAAGGCCAGATTTAAGGGATTGAAAAACAAAGTCCCATCACCAATGTATGTGTGGAAGGGAAAAATTTGTGGAGAGGTGGTAAGACTCCCTAAAAGGGAAATGGTTGTGTGGTGTGTCTAGACAAATGGAGCCTTAGGCAGGCTTGCAGATATTATGTATTTCTAGTGCCTCTGCAAGGCACAGAAGTAATAGGAAGATTCCTTTGTAGCCAAGAAGGGTACAATGTTAATAGAAAGAGCTGGTTAGTAGAATGGGGCTTTGTGGATGATCACAAAGGAAAACTTAACAATGAAAAGCTGAACTAACAGCATGATGAATCCTCATGCCTTGATATTCGCAGTCAATGTAGACAGAAAAAGCTGCGAAGTGCAGATAAATTGAAATAGACCGAATATCCCAATACCTTAGCAAAGGAAGAGCTTAAAATAGAAATTTAGTTGCAATATAGAACATTAAGGAATGTTTTATTTGTTGCATCTCAGTCTATGGCCTAAGATTTATTCTCATTACAATTATATTTTCTACAGTTATTTACCTAATTCTCCCGCCATCCATAGGATCGTACTAGGGTATCTGGAGAGCAAAGGCTGCTTTTATCTGGCAAGAACCAAAACAATGCATTTTTTCCTTATCTTGTATCTTATTTGGGGGGCTCCTTTTCCAAAACTTCATTGCCTTTGGCAGCATTCACACAATTTTAAAGCTCTTGTCAAGGCCCATAGCTAAGCTGGTGACGTCACTGAGTCTGTGATAAATTATACCTGCTGAGAACACTATGGGGCCAGCTGGCTGAGGCTGGGTTTCTGCCTGCTTAATACACTCTTTGGAGTTATGTTTTCCATATTTTATCTTTCTCATGATTTTTTCTTTGTTTGTTCCCTTGCTCTCCTCTAGCCCACTCTAAATTTTAACCTTTCTTTTTTTCTTTCTTTCTTTTTCTTTTCTTTCTTTATTTCCTTTTTTCTTTTTGGTTTTTCATACTCTCATTTTTCAATGGCAAAAGCTGTTGAGCCCAAATGGAATTATCAGATTTAATACTGTTTTAAAATTTTCCCTTCACATTATAAGGACATTTGAATATTGTTAATAGCATTCCCACATCTGGAATGCAAAATTTATTTAATAGACATTTACATTGCTTCCAAATTTTTACCACTATAGGTTGAATAACCCTATGATGAATATTTATCTATTTATTATTCTATCTATTTTAATCTATATCACTACTTATTTGCTGGATAAGTAAATATGGTTAAAAATTTTGTTTAGGCCAGGTGGTGTGGCTCACATCTATAATCCCAGCTCTCTGGGAGGTGGCGGTGGGAAGATCGCTTGAGCCCAAGAGTTCAATGTTACAGTGAGTATGGTAGCACCACCGCACTGCAGCCTGGGCAACAGAGTAAGACCTAGCCTCCAAGAAATGAAATAAAATAAAATATTACAAATCTTGTTAAATCCATATTGCTAAATTTCTCACCAGTATGGGAATTGCCTTAGCTCTTTAATGGGAGTAGAGTTACTATTTAATATTGAAAAGTCTTTTAAGACTTAAAGGAATAATAGTGACAAGTCAAAGCAGCCTTCGAGATGCTCCTACTTGAGAGCTCCTGCCTGCATGTTTGGCCTGGGCACTAAAGGGACACACTCCAAAGTCACGGGCTAGTCTCAGGGGTAGAGGATTCAATGGTAGTAACGGGTTGGAAAAGAGATCAGGAAAGAAAAACACACTCTATACCAATAAGCAATTTTAAAATATAGAAATTATAAAAATATACCTGATGATAACAAACTGGGGAGAAATGCAGGGTGTGAATGGGAAGCTTCAGATGAGGGGCAGTCCAAACTGACCCTTCAGTGATAAATCCCTGCTGGAAATTCTAGGCAATGGATCTCAAACATTATCATGTCTGATATTCATGGGGGCCTGGGGAACTCAGTGGGGGTGGGGTGCGGTGGGAGTGGGAGGTTGCTAATAGGTTCCAGCCCAGAAATTATGATTAGTAGAGCTGAACTGAGGTTCAGGTGATTCTGATGGAGACACTCATTTAGAAGGACACATTCTGAGCACTTTGATTTTAAAGACAACTGACTCAAGTAAACCCTGCAGTCCCTCGACAAACATTAAAAAGTTTAGTTCATATTTTTTCAAGTATATTTTTGAGTGCCTTTTAACTGTCAGTGTCATAGTTTGGGAAGCTTATATCTTCCCTTGTGAGGAACTTATCCCAGTGGGCAGCTGCTTTTAAAACCTTGTCTAACCATAGGCGGGTGCTGTGCACCAAATCTGAAAATTCAGTTTTTATTCATCAGTTTTCTCTCCTTCTGCCCCCTCTTCTCACCCTCCCTCCTTTGTGCCCTCAACAAGGGCGCTTAGTTAATGACATTCTGTAGCCGAGAAGATAAAGCTGGATTGCTCTGAGCTGAAAGCTGTCTCTCTTCTATGGAAACGTGTTCAGAGTCAGCGTACACGGACAAGAAGCATTAGCATCTGATCTTCTTTATCCTGCAGTAGCAGGAGCCTGAGCGCTTTGTGGTGCAAAGCTAGTCCTTGGAGTATTCATGGAGATAGAGAGCTTCTCTTTGCTCAGCTTGTTCTAGGATCAGCATATAAGCTTTCTTTCCAGCAGTGTTGCCTGTGACAAATGCCTCCCCAAAGCCAGACTTCATCTGTTGACTGACGCCCAGTCCCTATCTTCTAGATTTCAATTGTCGTGTACCTTTTAGCAGTCATCTAATAGAAGGGCTTCTTGCAATAAAATTAGCAATGGACTCCATTGCTCATTCCACATTTTCTTTGGAAGAACCAAATTATATGTCTGCTATTATGCAGATACGGTCTTTTCCAGTGTCATAGTTCTGTTGCAGGTTTGAAGGAGGGAAATAGAAAATAGCTGCTTTTTCTGCTTGCCTTTGAATTGACAGGGGAGATTGGCAGGGAAAGACAGAGCAGGAAGTAACACTGGCTTGAGCTCCCTGTAGTCACTCGAAAGCAGAGATGGCTTAGCTGCAGTTGTATTTCTGCAAAATGAAACAGCTGGATTTGATCTTGTCCAAGGCCAGCCCTAAGAGGATGAAGCATGCTGTACAATCGCAGTCTTCCTCATGAAAATTGAAATGCAGAGTCACCTAAATTTGAGTGTGCAAAAGTACTGTTAGGAACGTCCCCACTTGGGTCCTGTTATTGACACACACTATCAAAGTTTTGTCTGCCTTGGGTGGTCAGTCCTCCCTCTCACAGCCCTCTACTTGTCCCCTCGCGTAAGTCTGAACGGAAATCTTTTAGCCAGTTCTCTTTAGAAAAGCTGGGATATTGGCATTTTAAAAGAATTTTATTAACTACTGAGAAGAACATTAACAGAAAATACAAATAGAACTGAAACAAGATTCTGAAGAACATCGGCTGATCCTCTAAAAATGTATCTCAGGATCAATAGAGACCATGGTACAGGCTTTTCATTTTTTGAGTCTTACATTATCAAATGAGAAAAGGGCTGCACAAATTGTGGTATTTTGTAAAAAATTTCCATTCAATATATTGACACTTTAAATTTTCCATTTAACAAAATTCCTGTTTAAAAACTGACCCTTTTAAAAATAAATTTTCAACGGCTGTGTGTGTGTGTGTGTGTGTGTGTATGCATATAAACTCCTGTGAAGATAAGACCAAAAGTCTAAATGTGAGGGGGCCCTTTGTGATAAGGCTTAAGCCAAATTCCCTACCCTCCATCACACCTATCCACAATACTAGAATGTTGCTACCAATGGCTGCAAAAGTCACTTTCTCAGCTTGTCAACCATTGCCATGATAGGATGCAACATCTTGTTTCCCACCACAGTGTTGGGATTTCCCCATATTGGGACCCATTCAATGCTCTTAAGCAGAAAAGGGACCAGGTTCAAATCATCCGTATCCCTAAGACTTTGTCTTCCAGGCTGAGGGAACTGTGTACACAAGAGTGATATCTTTCTTCAGATGGAACTCACTTTATACCTCTCACCCCCCGCTCCATGTAGAGAGAGGCCAATAACAGAGTCCTGGTACTAAGAAACCTTCACCATTTAAATGTTGGAGTTGTGTTAACAAAAACTACCTAGTACCCAGCAGAGGGAGTTGGTGTCTCACCAGTAAATCTACTTTCAGTATTCCTCGGTGGGTCTGCACCCGGACTACTCATCTCTCAAAACAGGTAGATTTCCCATGCCCTCCTCCAGGTTACAGGTGAGCTGACAGTCAATCTTCTAATTTGCTACTTGCAGAAAGCACTGTATTGAGACACTGGTTCAGAAATTCTCTCTTTAGATTTTTGTATCCTTCCCCTGAATAATTGCATAGCAGCATGCGAAGCAATAGGATTTCTTCATATAATGGCTGTCTTTTCTTAAAATGATGGTCCTCTCAACCCAGTATGAGACTCAACTTCCTGAGTCACCCGCAACTGACAAACAGCCACACAGAAATTGATGTTGTTTCTTTAAGCCTTCATTTTTCAATATTGGCTGTCATGTAACTGAGGCACAACTCTGGGGAGAAATTAGAGATGGATTTGGGCAAATTGACCCACTCGAATAAAGATGGGACATGATAGAAAATCTTTTCTTCTCCTTATGTTTCTAAGAATAATGTGAACATCATTATTTGGCTTGATGGGTGTACTTGAACAGTTGTTGGCTTCTATCTGTTGATGTATTTTGCCTGGACACTATGCTAAACCTTTTACAGGGGTTATGTCATTTCATCTTTATGGTCACCCTGAGTCAGATACTGTTATTATCCTCATTTTAGAAAATGCTTTTGAAATTTAGACAATTTGTTCAAAGTCTCTTAGCTACTTAAGTCAGATGACTAGGACTTGAACCCAGGCTTAATCTGACCCCGAGACCTGTCCTCTTCTTAAACAGTACAATATACTCTATTCACAAAGACAAGTGTAACAGTCCTGATTTTCAATCTGAGGGTTTTGATTCTTTAATCTACCCCTATAATTTATGAAATTCAGAAAAATTATAACCAAGTATAAAGAAGTAAAAAATTCTGGATTTACTTATTAAACATCTAAGCATTAGAGTTTTAAGAATAATAAACATATCTTGAGTCTTATTACTAAAAGATAATAATTTGCAAATTTAAACCTCCAATCCCTTAGGCATACATATTATGTTTGACGGGTGATATCCTGGCAAAGGGAAATATTAAGGCAGTTTATTATTATTCTTTTGAAGAACCAATGTACTGCTGTCTCCACTCCATTTTAGGCCTGCACTTACCAAATAGCCTCTGGCCTAAATTCAAAATACTTTTTTTAATGGATATGAGAAAGGACCATAACAACAACAACAACAAAAAGAAAAACACCAGAACTCTAAAAAGATCTTTGCACAAAGCTGTCTCAAAAGCCACTGCATTTTTGACCTTCTAAAGAGTTAATACATATAGTAGACAAAAGACTATCTAAAGGTGTGCAGAGCTATTGCAAACGTTTTATGCAGAGCTGAAAAGCACAAATGAACTTGCACTTTAAAAATATCTTTAATAAAATCTACCCTGTAATACTTCTGCCAAGTGATTTTGTAAATTATTATTCATAGCATAGACTTTCAAGAAGCAATTATATTTTTAGTCCTCCTCAACAAGTTTAAATAGAAATCAAGAAAGACAGAAAGGTATTCTATGTTTGCATCTATGAGAAAGAGGCTCAGGATTGCCCTAAAGTGTTTCTAGACATTGGCTTACATTGTGTAATTTTATAAATTAAGCATGCTAATATTTCTCAGAAATTATGTGTAGATTTTGGAACACATTTGATAACAGTGTCTTAATGTTGTCAGTTTTTGGAAAGATCTAAGCTGAATTTCAAACATGAAGCGATTTTACTCCCCTAATTTCTCTTAGTCATGTTCTGTGGAATCTTCCTTTCCATACTTCGGGCAGATCTCACAGGTTTCCTACGGGAAACCTATGGTAACATTTGGTTTTGAAAAAGTCTTTAATCCAAGTAAAGATATAATGTCTTATTAAATTAAAGCTTTTCTCCTTTCATTGCTCGGGGACTTGCTCTGAGGACAAGACTGGTCAGATTTTCATTCACTCTCCACCTTAAATTTAAGTCCTCACTTTGGTACTAAGTAGTTTTTATTTGGTTCAACGTTGTGTGTATTTATGTAGAACATTTTCTGGGCTGGCATCAGAGATAAAGAAATAAAACAAAACTATCTCTTGCTCTAAAATGATCACAATATGGTGGAAAACAAAGACAATAAAAAATAGAATTATAATACTGTGGGTTAAGAGCCACACGGAAGGGATAAACAAGGTAAAATGATTATGAACATGGAAGTCAATTCTTCTCAGAGTGGATTTCATAGAGGAGATGTTGGAGTTGGGTTTTAAAATCCATTCTGAGGGTCAGGTAGATAAAAAGCATTCGGAGAATAAGTGGCAGCATGCACACAGGCCAAGAGTACAGAAACAGTCGGATTGTTCAGAGAATGGCAGGTAGATATGATGTAAAATAAATGATGGCCAATGATATTAGAGTAGAAACTAAAAACTGGTATTCAGTGCTTTGGGTCCAATCACTAATGTTAACGTTTGATTGCCATGGGTTTCTATTTACAATATACATCAAGCAGAGCCATTATATAAGTAGCCATTATGAATTTTTTTTTTTTTTTTTGAGACAGAGTCTCACTCTGTTGCCCGGGCTAGAGTGAGTGCCGTGGCATCAGCCTCGTTTACAGCAACCTCAAACTCCTGGGCTCAAGCAATCCTTCTGCCTCAGCCTCCCAAGTAGCTGGGACTACAGGCATGTGCCACCATGCCCGGCTAATTTTTTATATATATATTTTTAGTTGGCCAATTAATTTCTTTCTATTTATAGTAGAGACGAGGTCTCACTCTTGCTCAGGCTGGTTTCAAACTCCTGACCTTGAGCGATCCTCCCGCCTCGGCCACCCAGAGTGCTAGGATTACAGGCATGAGCCACCGTGCCCGGCCGAGAACTTTGAGAAATTCAAAATGAAAGGCCCATAGCTTGGGAATTCTTAAAGGAGACTTGAAAGTTTATTGAGGTGAAGTTTAATCACTCACTCATTCTACCAGTATTTATTGTTGCTAGCTATGTGTAAACTCTTTCCTACATGTTGGGGATTTAGCAATTAATGACATAGTTGCCCCTTTCACGAAACTTACAGATGTGTAGGGGATGTAAAAGTACGGCAAGTGCCTTAGGAAAGGTGCAGAATGCATGGATTTCAGAGCAGAGCGTCATCAGTCCCAAGTAAGAGGTCAAGTACGCCTTCACTTATGCTACAGCAAGTAACATTTGGCCGAAGCCTCAACAAGTGAGTATACTGTTGATAGACTGGGCAAGGGCTGAAGAAAAATCGTAGAGGTGAGAAAGCATAGCATGTCAGGGGTGCAGTGGGAAGTTTGGCCCATGTGGGAAAGGAGGGGAAATAAAAGTGGGAAGTATGTTGTGAATGGAGACTAGATGGCCTTGAGTGCCAGGCAGAACATTTTCATTGGTAAGCAGTGGAGAATCGCTGTTGAATTTTGGCATAGAAAAAATAACACAAGCAGAAATGTGTCAAGAACTTACTATGGCAACAGCGTGATGGGTGCATTGAAGAAATGGCATGATGGGTGCATGGAAGAGGTGGTGCACTCTGAGAGCAGTGTAGCAGGCTGGTGCAAGAGCCCAGGAGAGACGTTGTGAGGGTAACAGAGAACTGCATACATAGAATAGGAAGAATTTGCAAAGTGTTGCATGGTGGGTGTGGGAGGTGGTGGTAAAAGATGTCACTAAGAGAATCTGGAGTGGGGACTGATTGTGAGTTGAGGAGGTGAGAGCTGCCTACATCACCTGTATCCTGTATCCATGATGAGAGTTAGTTGAGTTGTGCCACACGGATACACATGCACCATAGCTTCATCACATATGTTGGCAATTATGAGTGAATTCCATGCAACAACTTGGTGATCAATTGGTCACCCAATGAGTACACTATCTGAAAAAGAAAGAATTCAAAGAGGTAGGACTTCAAGCAGCAAACCTGTCTCTCTAGCCATGAGTGCTTCAGGTTTGAATTGCGGGAGAAGACTCAGATAGGAAGGTGCTGGCATTCACACATTGCTTGCGGTGGGTTTTGTAAGAATATTGGCAATGAGGAGTGCCACTTTTCCAAAACCATTAACTCATCAATCAAAGGAAACTTTATCCCAGATTATTTATCCCTTATTTAATTGACAGAGAATGTAGTTTCTTTATAGGATGAAAAAGCTACTATTATTTCCATGTATCAGATTGAACTATAAGAAAATTACTACTGTGGAAAATGAAAATGGTCGTATATCATGATGGCTCAACCTCTACATGCCCAGTAAGAGTGATACAGTAGAAAGAATATTGAGTAAAGAACAAAGAAAATCTGAGTTCTGGTTTTGATTCTCCCATTAGCTAGATAGAGAATCATTATCAGTCAGTTCAATTTCAAAGCTTCAAAAACCACAGAATTATCGAGCCACAAGAGAACTATGAGGAAAGCTTATTTTATCAGAACAGGCAGCCACTGTGACTGAGAGCATTGCCACTCATTCAATAGTATCAATTGTAGGGACTTTAGATTGTACTAGTGAAGGACATAGATTCTAAAGTTTGATTGCCTTGTTTGGATCCTGGCTTCATCACTTACTATCTGAATGAATTAAGGTGTTTGCTCACCTGCAATAGGGTGATAAGAGTACCACTCTATTGGGTTGTGTGAGAATTAAGAGTTAATATAGAAAGTACATAAAATTATACAATTTATAGAATAACACCTACTTAGATGCATTATAAGCACTGTATCTGTGCTTGCTATTATCGCTACTATAAGTTCTTTGCTAGAAAATTCTTGCTGCCTTCACTTTTCATTTAGCTCCAATGGACTAGTGCTAAACTTTCAGTGGTCAACTTTGAAACCACATAAAAATCCCTGGGGATGGGAATCAGTAGTGACAGTAGCTACCTGTGATACTTGAACATCGGGAATCTTAATTGAAATAAATCAATGGTATCAAGGAGTGGGATAAATGCCCAATTGGAGAGGTTTAAAATGGACAATAACAAGAGTAAATTACACTTTAAAACCTTTGATCGAATCATCAGCTAGTAGAGAACAGGGTGTTTTATTACAGAAAAGTGACCAAGCAACTACTGTACAGAAAGGAAGCCATGTTTCAGGAGGTACTAATGGTGTGGAAAGCACTTAGGTAAAATTAAGCCCAATTAGCAACTGCAGATACTCTGCAGCCACTTTAGCCAAGGGGAAGTGAAAAGAAGCTATTGAAATCTGAGAAGATGGGAGTGAAGAGAGCAATCAGACTCAAGTTCAACTGTTAGTAAAGAAGAAATTTAGTTTTGCTTTTCAGTCTTTTGTCTTTTCGTTTGCTGCCTGCCCTTTGTCTCTGCTCCTAGTCCACAGAGTACCTTTCAGCTCTCCCAGCCACAAATGCTCTCCAGATTGCTGCAAAATAGAAACTGCTTGTCACTTCCGGTGCACAGCAGACAATGAGGGACCACATTAAATACAGGTTTTCTCTCCGCAAAAAAAGTTTGCACAAAGAAAAGCTTTGGGCAGAATATTTCAACAATGAACAACCAATTTTATTCTAAATTTTGAAGATTAGCATTTGCTACTGAACTAACTCTTATCACTTGGGTTGCTGCCATTGGTGCATCAAGGCCAACAATCAATAAACTCATTAGGATTTACAAGCATCTTTGATTAATACTCCTTGTCTAATTCCCTGAGAAATGTGCTATATCTTGTAGCTTAATGAAGACAAGGATGAGTTATTTAGGTGTTTGTTAGTGAGGCTTATTTGCATATAATTAACTAGATTCTCTGTTTATAGCAAGCAGTAAAAACTTTGTATCACTAGATGTATTTTCTACCAAGTTCTATATGGTTAGATCAAATGCTTTTGTTCCACTAGAAACTCTTTGATTGAAATGACTAATGATTCTGTCAATTTAAAAACAGACAAACTCATGCAAACATTGGTTGGAGTATTTCTTTACTGAGAGCAATTTTCATAATATTCCTGTCTTGAAAAAAGATAAACTTTATTATTTTAGAATTTTAGATTTACAGCAAAATTTAGAGGAAAATGCAAAGTTCCCATATACTCCCCTGTTCCCAGTAAGTTCAATGTTCCCCACTATCAGCATTCCACTCTAGAGAGGTACATTTGTTACAATCCATGCATTGACACATCATTATCACCCGAAGTCCATAGTTTACATTAGAGTTGACTCTCGGTGTTGTATACCCTACGGATTTTGACAAAAATATAATGACATGTGTTCACCATTGTAGCATTGTATTTATTAGTTTCACTGCCTTAAAAATCCTTTGTGCATACAATTATTAATAACTAGATTCTCTGTTTATAGCAAGCAGTATGAAACTCATCCCTCCCTCCCTATCAACCCTCTGACAACTGTCAATCTTCTTATGTCTCCACAGTTTTGCCTTTTCCAGGATGTCTTATAGTTAAAAGCATACAACATGGAGATTTTTAGATTGATTTCTTTCATTTAGAAACATGCATTTAAGTTCCTTCCATGTCTTTTCATGGCTTGACAGCTCATTTCTTTCATTGAACAATATTTCATCTTCTGGATGTGCCACAGTTTATTTGTGTGTTCATCTACTGAAGAACAACTTGGTTGCTTCCAAGATTCATCAATTATGAATAAAGCTGCTACAAATATCCATGTGCAGGTTTCAATTTATGAGGGTAAATACCAAGCAGCATGATTGCTGGATCATATAGTGAGACTATATTTAGTTTTGTAAGAAACTTGCCAAACTGTCTTTCAAAGTAGTTGTACCGTTTTGTATTCCCAGTAACACTGAATGAGATTTCCTATTGCTCCATATCCTCTCCAGCATTTGGTCGTATCAGTGTTTTGGATTTTGGCCATTCTAACAGGTATGGAGTGGTATCTTATTATTTTAATTTTCAGTTTTCTAGTGACATGTGGTTCTGAACATCTCTACATGTGCTTAATTCATATCTCTGTCTTCTTTGGTGAGATATCCAGGTCACTTTTTGATTTTTTAAACTGGTGGTTCATTTTCACTGTTGAGTTTTAAAGAGTTCTCGCACATTTTAAATAACAGTCCTTTATCAGATATGTCTGTTGGACTTTCTCCAAGCCTGTGGCTTGTCTTCTCTTTCTGTTGGCATTGTCTTGTGCAGAGCAAATTTTTAATTGTAATGAAGTCCAAGTTATCAATTATTTCTTTCCGTGGTTATGCCTTTGGGGTGTTGTATCTAAAAAGTCATCGGCAAGCTGAAGGTCATTTAGGTTTTCTTCTGTTATTTTCCAGGAATTTTACAGTCTTGCATTTTACATTTAGGTCTATGATCCATTTTCACTTAATTTTTGTGAAGGATGTAAGAATGGTGTCTAGATTCATTTTTTGTTTTTTCTTTTCTGATGTTGTATCCAGTTGTTCTGCTACCATTTGTTGAAATGACTATCTTTGTTCCGTTGTATAGTTTTTTTTTTTTTTTTTTTTTTTTTTTGGTCAAAGACCGATTGAAGGCCGGACGCGGTGGCTCACGCCTGTAATCCTAGCACTCTGGGTGGCCAAGGCGGGTGGATGGCTCAAGGTCAGGAGTTCAAAACCAGCCTGAGCAAGAGTGAGACCCTGTCTCTACTAATAATAGAAAGAAATTAATTGGACAACTAAAAATATATAGAAAAAAATTAGCCGGGCATGGGGGCACATGCCTGTAGTCCCAGCTACTCAGGAGGCTGAGGCAGTAGGATTGCTTGCTTGAGCCCAGGAGTTTGAGGTTGCTGTGAGATAGACTGATGCCATGGCACTCTAGCCCGGACAACAGAGTGAGACTCTATCTCCAAAAAAAAAAAAAAAGACCAATTGACTGTATTTATGTTGGTCTATTTCTGGTCTCTCTTTTGTTTTGTTTCATTGATCTATATGTTTATTATTTTTGCCAATACCACACTGTCTTAATGATTGAAGCTTCATAGTAAGTCTTGAAGTCAGGTATTGTCAGTATTCTAATTTTGTTCTTTTCCTTTGATATTGAGTTGGCTATTCTGGGTCTATTGCCTCTTCATATAGACTTTAGAGTCAGTTTACCAAAAGTACAAATAGATTTTGAATGGGATTGCATTGAATCTATAGATAAAGCTGAGAAGAACTGACATCTTGAAAATGTTGAATTATTTTACCCACAAACATGGAATATTTATTAAGTTCTTTGATACATTTAATTAGAGTTTTATAGATTTCTTCATATGGATCTTGTACGTTTTTTTATATTTATACCTACTTATTCCACTTTTGATGGTGCTAACATAAATAGTAATGAGTTTTTAACTTCAAATTTTTTGCATTCATTGCTGGTATGTAAGAAAATAATTAAATTTTATATATTAATCTTGTGTCCTGCAACCTTGTTATAATTGTTTATTAGTTACAGAAGTTTTTTGTTGATTCACTCAGATTTTCTATATAGATAATTATGTCATCTGCAACCAAAAACAGTTTTATTTCTTCCTTCCTAACCTGTATACTTTTTCTTCTGTTTTCTTGTCTTACTGCTTTATCAAGAATTCAGTACCATCTTGAAAAGCAGTGGTGAGAGTGGGAATTCTTGCCTTGTTCCTGATTTTAGCAGAAAATCTAATTTCTCATCATTTCACATTATGTTAACTGCACTTCTTTGTAGATGTTCTTTATCAGTTGAGGAAGTTCCTCTTCATTTCTGGTTTGCTGAGAGTTTTTATATTTAATGGCTTTTGGATTTTGTCAAATGCCTTTTCTGCACCTAATGAGAAAACCATGTGATTTTTTTTCTTTTTTAGCTTGTTAATATAGTGGATTCCATTAACTGATTTTCAAATGTTGGTCTAGCTTTACATACCTGGAGTAACTCTCATTTGGTCATGGCATACAATTCTTTTTATACATTATTGGATTCAATTTGCTAAAATAATGTTGAGGATTTTTGCATCTATGTTTGTGAGAGATACTGGTCTGTAGTTTTCCTTTCTTATAATGTCTTTGTACAGTTTTGGTATTAGGGATAATTCTGGCCTAAAAGAGAGTAAATTAAGATGTATTCTCTCAACTTCTATCTTCTGAAAGAGATTGTAAAGAATTGGTATGATTGTTTCTTTGAACATTTGGTAGAATTCACCAGTGTATCCACCTGGGCAAGATACTTCCATTTTTGGAAGGTTATTAATTATGGCGAAATTTCTTTTTTTTTATTTTGGAATATTGCAGGGATACAAACACTTTGGTCACATAAATTGCCTTTGCACCACCTGAGTCAGAGGTACAAGCATGCCCATCCCCCAAACAGCGCGTACCACAGCCATTAGGTGTGAATTTACCCATCCCATCCTCCCCCCTCCAACCTGCCTGACACCCGATGAATGTTACTTCCGTATGTGTACATAAGTGTTGATCAATTAGTACCAATTTAATGGTGAGAACATGTGGTATTTGTTTTTCCATTCTTGTGATACTTCACTTAGAAGAATGGGCTCCAGCTCCATCCAGGATAATATAAGAGGTAGTTCACCGTCTTTTTATGACTGAGTAGTACTCATGATGTAAATATACCACCTTTTATTAATCCACTCATGGATTGATGAGTACTTGGGTTGTTTCCACATCTTTGAAATTGTGAATTGTGCTACTATAAACATTTGAATGCAGATGTCTTTCTTATAAAATGTCTTATTTTCCTTTGGGTAGATGCCCAGTAATGGGATTCCTGGATCAAATGGTAGTTCTACTTGTAGCTCTTTGAGGTATCTCCATATTACTTTTCACAGAGGTTGTACTAGTTTGCAGTCCCACTAGCAGTGTATGAGTGTTCCTATCTCTCTGCATACATGCCAGCATTTGTTGTTTTGGGGATTTTTTGATAGAAGCCGTTCTCACTGGAGTTAAGTGATATCTCATTGTGTTTTCAATTTGCATTTCTCTGATGATTAGAGATGTTGAGCATTTTTTCATATGTTTGCTTGCCATTAATATGGGTCACATTTCTTAATAGATACAAGCCTCCTATTCAGATTGTCTTTTTCTTCATGTGTGAATTTTGGTAGATTGTTTATTCCAAGGAATTGGTGTATTTCATCTAAGTTATCTAATTTGTGACCATACAGTTGTTCATAACATTCCATTATTATCATTTAATATTCATGAGACCTGTAGTGCTGCCCACTCTTTCATTTTTTTCCTCAGCTTTGTTTTGAAGCTTTTATTATTATTATTATTATTTTATTTTTTTTTTTTTTTTTTGAGACAGAGTCTCACTCTGTTGCCCGGGCTAGAGTGAGTGCCGTGGCGTCAGCCTAGCTCACAGCAACCTCAAACTCCTGGGCTTAAGCGATCCTCCTGCCTCAGCCTCCCGAGTAGCTGGGACTACAGACATGCGCCACCATGCCCGGCTAATTTTTTCTATATATATTTAGTTGGCCAATTAATTTCTATTATTAGTAGAGACGGGGGTCTCGCTCTTGCTCAGGCTGGTCTCGAACTCCTGACCTTGAACAATCCACCCGCCTCGGCCTCCCAGAGTGCTGGGATTACAGGCGTGAGCCACCGCGCCCGGCCATTATTATTTTTTATTTTTTTCTTCCTAAAATTTTATTGGGGGAAAACTACAAAACATTTACAGTACAATGTTTACAGTCAGTTTGTAGTGAGCTGATTTCCCAAAATATATTACCACTCAAGTTGACTTATCTTGTTACATTCAAAAACCTACTCTGTCAAAGTAGTCCAGAGAGTACATACATAGTGCTCCAACTGTATCTACGTACAACCAACACTCCATT